>LR564033.1:12770-29782 GCA_900536345.3 Caenorhabditis sp. 39 LS-2015 | reverse complement strand
TACGGTATTGATAAAGGGGTTACTGTACCTCTACAATAATCCTCTCTTCAACTTTCAGATCTGCTACAACGACCGCTACATTCTGTTGCGTGGGCACCAAGAAGTGAACATGCCGCATGAGAAGACTGATTTTCAGGTGCGAATTAGTTCGGGTCTTGACACGATTTTTTTCGAACTTGATACTATTTTTCAAATGCGGAAAAATCGAACTGTAACGTTTCGCAACTCAAAACATCAAGACGATTTTGAAAAAAATTCGAGTTGCGAAATATTGCTGCGTTTTCTGATCTCTAACAAGGAAACCTTTTATACGAAGGTTGGAATTTCGAAAAACACATTTCACAGATCGATAGAGCGTCCTCAAATTAGTGCATTTCGGTTTTCAAAACCTGCTAAATATCATTTTGGGACACTCTCCCATTGTGTCAAAGTGTCCATTTTCACTGAATTTGCTCAAAATTCAACAATTTTCACTATAAATTTGAAAAATTCAATATTTGAAAATAATATTTAGCAGGTTTTGAAAACGGAAATGTACTAATTCGAGGACGCTCTATCGATCTGTGAAGTCCGTTTTTCGAAATTCCAACCTTCATATAAAAGGTTCCCTTGTATTACCTCCGTCTGACGATGCGCCCCCAATGGCAGAGTTTCTGCGGGACGGAAACTCTTCCATCTCCCGTTGGTCTCGCCACGAACAGTCTGCCCAAAAAAAAGCACGAGTTTCCAACCCGAACGCTTTTTTCGAGGGCAGCTCGCACGTGCAGGCGCGCGGGCGCCGGCCGACCTTATGTAGCGCTGTGTGCCGACAAAAACCGGGATGGCGATGGCGCCTATGTTTTGAGTTGGTCGGCGGCGGACGACCTGGTGGGAGCGAGCGGTCGTCGCCGCGCAGTGCATTGTATAGGCGCCATCGCCATCCCGGTTTTTGTCGGCACACAGCGCTACATAAGGTCGGCCGGCGCCCGCGCGCCTGCACGTGCGAGCTGCCCTCGAAAGAAGCGTTCGGGTTGGAAACTCGTGCTTTTTTTTGGGCAGACTGTTCGTGGCGAGACCAACGGGAGATGGAAGAGTTTCCGTCCCGCAGAAACTCTGCCATTGGGGGCGCATCGTCAGACGGAGGTAATAAGCTGACCACTGTCGGGTCTCGCCACGATTTTTTCCAAATTTGCAAATTTTCCATCCATCTCATTTTCCAGGAACAAATCATCTCGCGTTTTCCGGACCATCACCAAGAAATTTGGAAAAAGTTCTCGACGGCATTCAATTTGATGCCGGTCGCCGCGATTGTCGGCGAGAAGATTCTGTGTGTTCATGGAGGAATTTCACCGGAAATTAAGAAGTCGATTAGTGAGATTAAGAAGGTAGATCAATCAGTCGATAATTGATTTGCATTTTCTGTCTGTCAGCCCTTGCCTAAGCCTGGATCAGAACTGTAACAGTCCTGACTCAATCCTTGTCATCTCGTCTCCAATGCCCCTTTGAAAAATCGATATTCAGGTCCACCGTTCCGACAAATCCGACGCCCTGTCTCCGTTGGTTCGTGATCTTTTGTTCGCGTCGCCTGTGGATGACGATGGTATTGGTGCGGATTCGGAGTGAGTTGGCAATCGATAATTTCGAAAAAAAATCGATTGATTCCAGCGAGCCCGTCTACTTTATGTCTGTCAAACGCGACTTTACCAAGTTGTTCAACGAGGCGGCCGTCAAAGATTTTTGCGAGAAGACCAAGGTTCAGCTGATTGTCAGGTCCCATGAGGTTTATCGATTTTATTGATTTTCTAAGAAAAAAAAATCAATCGATAATTATTTTTCAGGTTCCCGTCAACGGATTCCGCTTTTTCGCTGAAAAACGCATGATTACCATCTTCTCGACGGCCATGTACAGTGATTATCGTGTAAGGAAAAAAAAAGTTTTTGAGGATTATTGATTTTTAAAAATTTAGTTTTGTTTTTTGTTGAAAAATTCAGTTTTCAATTTTTTGATTTTACCGATTTTTCAAAAAATTTAGAAAATTCTCAATTATCGAATTTTTCCCATTTTTCAGAACAAGGCTGCAATTCTGAAAATCAGTCGTACCGGTATCGTTTCGATTGTCCAACTTCGTGTGACCGACAAAAAAAAGCATGCGGAAACGGAAAAAACGGATAAACCGGAGGAGAGAGAAAAGGAGAAAGAGGAGAGAACGGGCGGTGCGGCGGCGGCGAAAACTGAGGAGAAGTCGAATGCTCCGAATGAAAACGACAAGACTGTCGAGAGATCCGAGGAGAAGGAGGGGACTATGTAAGTGGGGTATCCGGCGGTCGTGGCGGGACCCGAAAAAGCTCGAATGTTGCCTTGGTGAAAAATTGTTAAACCGAGACAGCGAACCTGACGGTTTTCAATTCGAAACTTTTTTTCTCAAAACGTTCAACTCTCAATATTTATCTGCCGAATAATCATTATTGCAACGTTTTGAGTTGCGAAACGTTACAACTGCAAAGCGAAAAGTTGCGAAACGTCGGGGTGCTTTCTAACAGGTAGACAAGGTTGCGGCAATGGCTGAGGGCAAGGAGTAGGTAACGGCTGACCTAAGATCACCAATTGCCGAAAATTTGAAAAAATTGGAAGAAAAAACCATTTTGAATTGAATTTTGGAAGTTTGAAATCACAAGAATAGCCATTTAATTCAGTATAAAAATTCTCGAATTAAGCGGATTAAATCGCAGCAAGCAGCCGCCAGGCTTTTCCGAAACTGTTTTCCGTTCGAAAATTGATTTTTTTTTCCAGCGGAACGACGCCGGTGATGCCGGAAAAGAAGAAAAAGGGCGGCAAGAAGGATAGACGCGAGAAGAAAGACAGTCCGTCTCAGAGAAAGAAAAAGTCGAAATCCAAATCGCAAACGCCGTCAAAGGAGCTCGAGTGAGCAGTATGCGAATGTTAAACGGAATTTTCTAATTTTTTTTCGAAAATTTCAGATCGGATTTCGACAATTTGAAGTAGTGTCCTGAGCAAAGCAAAGCAATGGCGATTGTTACTCGTCAAAGAATTTATTTTTGTAAATGAAGGGATTTTTGATTTGAAAATAATGTGAATATTGATTTTTAAGTGAGCAGCGCACTCGCAGAGTTTTCTTACAAAATAAAAAAAAAATTATTAGAAAAATTATATTTTATTTCAAAAAAAGGCAAAACATTTAAAGTTTGAATGAAACTTTAGTTTATAGATTTTAAAGAAATTTAAAAATAAAAAAATTTAAATAAAATTTCTAAAGCGCGATCCTAAAATTGAAAAAAAATTAAATTAAAATAAAAATCTGATTTTTTTCAAATTTGAAAATTGCTTTGGAATAAATAAAAAGATTTTTTACAAAAAATAAAAATTCGTGAAATTTTTTCCAGAAATTGAAAATTCAACTTTTTTTTTTAATTTAAAAATTTTTCGAAAAATCAGAAATCAAAAGTAATAAAACCAAAACCATTCGTTCTGGAAAACCCCGCGTGTTTTTCCACATTTCACAGTTGCCACGTGTTCAGATCGAACACCACTTTTCCCATGTTTTCGTCACTATTTTTTTTTTCAATTTTCGAAATTCAAAATGACGGATAATCAAGTGGAAAAAGCAGTTACGTCGATTCGATTTCCAGAGTAAGTTTTTGTTATATTTTCGCCAATTTTACAACCAAAATTTATCGAATTTTTTTTAAATATTCAGCTTGCAAAATCTCTCGAAAAACAACGCAAATTCCGAACAAATCGACTCGATTCTCAACAATTTTCTGATAACATTTGCGCATTTCGAAGACGGATCGGAACGTGAACCAGCTGGTCGAAACGAGCGAGACAATGATGATGATGAGTCGACGTCTTCTGGAGAGTCGGATTCTGAAGAAAACGAGAAAGAAATGATACCGATGGCATTGAGACTCGCGAGAGATCCGGCGAATCGGACACCGTTGAAAAGTACGGGTTTTTCGGGGAAAATGCGAAGAAAAATGCAATTGCTGAAAAAAAAAATTTCAGACGCCGAAAAAGTGTGTCTCTCGTTCGGCGGATGCGGATTTCTCGGAAGTTATGAGTTTGGCGCAGCGAAAATGATGTACGAACACGGAAAAGAGCTGCTGAAACGAGTGGATCGATACGCCGGATGCTCGTCGGGCAGTTTGGTGGCAACTTTGCTGGTTTTCAACCCAGAAAAGTAGGGACTTGGTTTTGAAAAAAGCGCCGGGACATTCCGCAGCCTAACGTTTTTTAAGCCGTTTTTCAGGGGGGCACCTCTTTTTTTCTTGAAAAGTATTCAATTTACATCAATCATCCGGAAAAAACCATCATTTAACATAAACATTAAACTCTAAACTCGGCTAAAAAAACGTTCGACTGCAAAATGTCCGGCGCCAAAAAAAAAAATCATTCACTAATTTTATCCATCGAAATCAAAATTTGATTCGCAACGGAACGAAAAAATCAATGAAATTTGGCATTTTGCAAATTAAAAAAATTATTATTTTATCAAAAAAAAAGTAAAAAATTCAACAAAAATCAATACTTTGAGAATATCCGAAGCCGTCGAAGAGATCTACAAAATGGCCGACGAGGTGAACAAATCACCACTTGGCGCCATGACTCCTGGCTTTATAATTGGCGATAAATTGCGAAAAGTGGTCGAGAAATTCATTCCGGAAGACGTCGGAAAAGCCAACAACTTGTTGTTCGTCTCAGTGACAAACCTCAAGGGCTGGAAAAACGAATTGATAAGTTGTTTCGAGTCGAAACGGCATTTGATCGATTGCTTGATGGCTAGTTGTTATCATCCAATGTATTCAAAAGGATTGTCTGGCAAGGCGCCGGTTATTCATGGAGAAGTGAGTGGGGATTGGGAAAAAACGGAGAAAAAAGTGAGAAAAAAATTAGAAAAATAAAATAAAAAATTCCAAAAATTTATACCCGAAATTTTTTGCGCAAAATGATTTTTTTCCAACAAAGTATCTTGAAAATCAGAACATCGACAAAAAAAAACTGAATTTCTGTCAAAATCCAAACCGGCGAACGACTACGGTAGATTTTAAATTCTGCCAACACCATTGCGGACTTGGCACTGGATTTTACGACATTTCTCAGTTTCTGTACAAAAAATTCAGAGAGAAGTGGAATTTTGACCGGAAATTCAAATTTTTCTGAATTTTTTAGAATATTTCGATTGCAAAACATTATTTGCAGTCGTACATTGACGGTGGCTACTCGAACATTCTTCCCGAATTTCTGGACCGTCGTACCGTATCCGTGACGGCTTTTGCCGGCGATGCGGACGTTTGTCCGGCCGAAAAGTCGGCATTGTTCAATGATTTGATGTTTGCGTTTTTTAATCAGAATATGAAGGTGAGTCAAGCAAGGCAATTTGTCTGCTTATCAGTCAAGTCAAAAGTGCGGAGCTCTTATCAGTGTTTCAATGAGTTTATTTGCATGTCTTTGATGTTATCAGTACGCACTTCTTATCAGTATATTAATAACTGACAAAATGTTCCGAGTCGGAGCAGCATCGCTCTTATCACTTGACAGTCTTAAATCGTGTTATCAGTGTCACTTTCTTATCACTTGTAAATAATAACTCTGCCAACTGATATTGCCGAAGTGCTGATAACCTTATCAGTAGTCCAGCGAGTCAAGAGCATGCCCATTTGACTCGTCGCTCTTCTTATCAGTGAAATGTTTCTTATCACTTCCAGCTGACCTTATCAAACGTCAAAAGAGTGACCAATGCGCTGTTCCCGCCGGCACGGGACATGCTCCAGCAATACTTCCAAGCCGGGGCCAATGATGCGGAAAAGTTGTTGAAGGAGGCGAATTTGTATAATCAGTGATAAGGAGCATTGCTTTTTTTGATAATAAAAGTGTTGTTTTATTCTTTTTTATGCTTAGCACAGGAAGGTACAGTAATCCAAGAATCTGGGAGAACAAACATCATGGTAATCCGATCCGAGTCTGTCTGTCTTGTTCCCTGTCAAGTATCCACACGTCATTTACACCCTGGTGTTTGGTTAAATGCACTTCCCTCGTTTTCCATGACTCTTTCTCTCCCTCCGGAATACTTCCGACTCGACCAAAAAATCATTCGAATATATCCAGTCTTATTACCTCATTTATTTGTTTTCTCTCTCTTTCTCCCTCTCTCAAACTGTCTGCCGTCTCTCTTCGGCGGTTTTTTCAGTTGTTTGTGGAGGGTATTAGGGTAAAAGGAACGGCGGTACTGGAAGCCGGGAAATAGTGGAAAAGGAACGGAAGAAGGTAAAGGATTAGCAATTATGAATGGGCAGGAATAACCGGGAATAGAGAAAAATGAAGAATTCCCGTGTGAAGTAAGGTCTAGAATGTTCTGAAAATGAAGAAAAACTGACAAGAAAATGTTTCGTTTTTTTGTCGATTTTTCGCACCAAATTGATAAAATTTTTTGAAAAACGAAGAATTTTACTCAAAATAACCGGAAAATTGAAGAAAACCCCGACAAAAGCTGCAAAAAAGAAGGAAAAATTAGAGGAAATTGAAAAAAATTAATTTTCAACACTTCGGCATTTTTGACTGTGAAATTTGCATTAAAATGACGGGTTATCACAGAAAACCACGATTTCACTCAAGAAAATTGGAAAATTAGAGAGAACCCGACAAAAATGACCGAAAATTTCAATTCCAGATTTTTTCGATTATTCCGAAAATTTCGTCATCAATCTGCGGATTTTTGAATCAAAAGTGGAGAAATACATTAAAAAACAAATACTTTCCTTAAAAATATGCTAAAGTTGAAGAAAACTCGACAAAACAGCTGAAATTAAGGAAAATTTACAGAAAATTGTAAACTTTAGTAACTTATCCGTCATTTCGTTAAATTTTTGCATCAAAACAAGCAAACTGCTACAAAAAATCACAAATCCACTTGAAAAATTGAAATATTAACGTAAAACTCATCAAAACGAGGAAAATTTTCCATTTTTGCGTTTTTTGAAAAATTTCGTCGTCGACCCGCGGATTTTTGCCTAAAAATTGATGAAATACATTCAAAAGCAATAAGTCAACCTGAAATCACGAAAAATTCCGAGAAAAATCGGTAAAACGTTAAAACGACCAAAAAATTGGCGAAAATTATATTATCTGTTTTTCAAATGGTGACAGTTGGGCTTTGGGGGCGGAGCTTGGGTCTCGCCACGCTTGAGCGCAGTGAGTGCAGTGAGCGCATCTGTGAGCGGTTTGCGTTCGAATTTAAATTCGAAATTTTCCAGTTTTCAACAATTTTTTCCGATTTTTTCCATTTTTTCGGGACGGAAACCGCTCACAGGTGCGCTCACTGCGCTCATGCGTGGCGAGACCCAAGCTCCGCCCCCAAACCCCAACTGTCACCATTTGAAAAACAGATAATAATTAATTGAGAAAAACAATTGAAAATTACAAATTGTCGTGTGATTGGATGCAAAGTACGCAAACACCGTTACGCAATGTCACATGCTATTCTTTATCAAAATGAGCCGAATTTGCTATTTTTAAAAATTTTCAGCCCTTTTCCTATTTTTTTCAGAAAAAACAATCAACTGCCAATGAAAAAGAAGCGATTTCTAGTCCCTGAGTCCTGACCGGCCTAACTCTCGCAACGGCATCCCCAAATTAGTCGCCGTGATCCCTGATCCTCCATCTCCACTTTCCCCTCTCATTTTCTCGGCAAAAAGCGACAAAAGTGTGCAAATAGTCACGGAAACAGTGTTCCTCTCCAATGATAACAACAAACAATTCGGGAAGGAAAAAGGGAGAAAAAGGAGAAGATTGGCAAGTGGATTGGCAGGCAATGAGGGGAGGATGAGTCAAGAAGGACATGCATCGAAAAGGAAACAACTCGGTGTGCTTTGATCTTTGTCTTTTACCAGGAAAAAATGGATAAACTCAGCTTTTGAAAAAATTGAAGAAAAGTTTGGAAATAATCTCAAAAATAGAATTTTTTTGTTTGTATTTTTGACAGTATTTTAGAAAATTTTGAAGCTTCCAGAAAACATTAAAATTTTCAAAAAATTCGAAAAAGAAGTATGACTTTTAAACTTCAAATTTTCAGAAACCCGAGCATGCTGAATTGAGAAAATTTGAGTGAAATTTCTTTTTAAAAAATTCTGAAAAAGTAAAAAAAATAATTTTCGCGAAAATTTTACTTTTACGTTTTCAAATTTTTTTTAAATTTTTTCTTCAATTTTGATTTTCAACACTTCTGAATTTGCACGGTTATACTGAAAATTTGAAATTAAGAAGACTTACAATTACTTTTACAATTTTTTTTTAAATTTCCAAGTTTCCGGAATTTGAATTTTTCGAATTTTTTTCTGGAAATGTTATACTTTTGTCAAAATTACTGTGAAAATTATAAAATTATGAATATTTAATTAGAAATTGATTATGAAAGTATTCAATTAGAAATTGAAAAATCAGACAATTTTTTTTTTTAATTTTGAAATTTCCGATTCGCGATTTTGAATTTTTCGAATTTTTTTGGTAGTTTTGAATTTTTTTTCAGATTACACTGACAACTGTAGAAATTTAAAAAAAAGAACCCCATTCAAAAATAATTGATTTAAAAATAATTTTCTTTCAAATGTTTAAAAAAATGTATTCTGTTCAAAATTTTTTTCAAATTTTTGCACTTTTTTTAAAAAATTTCTGTAAATGTTTAATTTTTAATAAATTCAGAATGAAACCTTCAAAAAATCAATTTTGAAACTTGAAAGACAAAAAATAAATTTATTTCGAAAAAAAATAAAATTCAAATTATTTTTTCTGTTTCAAATTTTTTCAAATTTTTCAAATTGCCTAATTATTTTGTTGGGTAGACATCAAAAAATTCAAACAAAAAAAACTCTTCATTCTTCCCTCCTAAACATCTCGTTGGCGCGAACTCTCTTCTTCCGGTCGGCAGGCAGTTTTTTCGCATTTCCTTCTCCGATTTTTCGACATCAACTCTCTCGATTTCCCTCCCTTCTAATCGGCTCACGTCAGTCAGTTACGTGTAAACTTTCCCCCTCTCAACCGGTCCGTTTCTCTCGTCGCCGCCGCCGCCAAAAAAACGACGGGCGGCACGGCACTGTCTCTCTGCAGCAGACACCGCCCACAAATGAACCGGAAAAACGGGCGAGAGAGTGAGAGAGTTAGACGGCGAGAGAAGAGTCTGTGTTTGTGATCGGAGGGCCGATGGCACTGACTGACTGCCATTTCTCCTTTCTGTGAGTTGGTTTTGGAGGAAGAAGGCGAAGAAGAGGAAGAAGAGGAACAACGGACACCACAAGGATTACGGTAAGTTGGATGAACGTGGTTACTGTAGCTTGTAGATTGCCGGTTTTTCACTTTTGAATGTTTTAGTTTTTCTATTTTTCGCTTCATTTTTAAAACTAATTTTTGAATTTTTGAAACGAATTTAAATTTTTGATTTTTGAAAAAATGTTTTTGTCCTTTCTTTTTGCTCAAAAAATACAAATTAAACATGTTTGATTTTTTTTAAATAAATTTAAATAATCCCAAAAATTGAGAAAAAAAATTAGGAAAATTTTAATTTTACGAAATTGAAAGTTTAATTTTTTTATTAAATTAGTAAAAAAAACAATTTTATCGATTTTTAAATTTTTAAAATTAAATTCTGGTCTCAACACGAAAAATCAAATAACGGCTTCAAAATTTATTTGAAATTCTTTGCAAATTAAAAAAATTGTTTACATTGCTAGAAAAATTAAGAAAGGTCTGAAAATTTAAAAAATTTATTTCCCAGTCAAAAAAATAATAAGATTTGCAAAAAAAAACAATTTCAAAATGTTTAAATTCACAAATGTCAAGTAAGTAAGATACCTTTCGTGTTCATTACTGCAAGAGATGGAATTTTTTCTTTAAAAGGGTTAAGGGGTCATTTAGCAAGTCTTGAGAAAACTATCCCGAGGCTTTGACAAGGATTACATCAGGATTGAGTCAGGCATGCCCCAGGCTTAGCCAAGGACAGTTTCCCCAATCAAAACATCAATTGCAGTATCATCCATCCAATCAGCGCCAGAATCGGAATGAGCAGAGAGTGTAGTTGGCAATCGAATTGAACACAATATGCGCAGAAATGATGTGAATCACAACACACCATCATCATTTCTCATTTCCATTTCCATTTTTATTTTCTTATCACTGTTAACAGTTGCTTATGCCAATGGTAAGGCTGGATTGAGAAATTATCGAAAAAAAATATTTGTTTTTATTTTAGAAAAAATCTTGCCGCCGTCGACTTCCAGTGAGACATTCCTGACCGATGATGACTTTTTGAGACCGTTGAATGGTGAATTTTAATTTTTTATTAAATTGTTGTTAATTTTTTACAAAAACAAAACAGAAACCAATGAAACATTTCCCAATTATTTGAATTTAAATTCAAATTAAAAAATCAAATTTTTTTGGATTTTTCAAAAAAAAAATTAAAATTTTTTCGAAAAATTGGAAAAATTCGAAATTTAATAACATTGTAAAATCCTTATTTTTGAAGTTAAATTTTATTATTAGTGATAAAGAGGACAAGAGAAATTTCTTCCCATCAATTGATAAAAATTAAATATCGAAGAAAACATTTTTTTGAAGCAGTTTTTAAATTTTTTTTTTAAAATGATGAATTTAAAAAATCCAAAAATTATTTTAAAAACACTTTTTGAAACCGTTAAACCGTTGAAATAAATTTTTTTTTTAATTCTAAAAAATCATTGTTATTTAAATTTTAAATTTTAAATTGTTCAAAAATATTATTTTTTTCAAACGTGAAATTGAATTTTTCAAAATATTTTCAAAAAAATTTAAATTGTCTTGACAACGAAAATTCAAAAATTCAGAAAAATTAATTTTTGTAATAATATTTTTTGAAACATATTTTTCATTTTTAATTTTTTAGAAAAATCGAAATTTAGTTTCAAAAATTATTTTCAAACTGAATTTTTAAAAAATTTAACTAAAAAAACTAATTTGAATTTTGGTGAAAAAGTTTGAAAATTAAAAAGAAAATTAGAAAATTTTTGAAATTTTTTTTTAACAATTTAAAATTTTTCAAAAAATTAAATTTGAATGAAATAAATTTCTAAATAAATTTTAAAAACACAATTTTGAATTTTTTTTCAAAATAGCAAAAATTCTAAAAAAAAATCAAAATTCTAAAAAATTGATCTTTTGATCCCACCTTCGCACCATTAAAACACCCGGATATTCCCCTTCCTTCGCTCAATTTCATAATTAATAATCCTCGAGAAAGGTATCAAATTGCCCTTCTCTCCGTCCCCATCCACTCGTTTTTTGTTTTGTTTTTGTTGTTTTTTTGTTCCGTGCCTCTGGCGGCATGCCCGTCGTCTCGTCGGTCGCCAATTAACACTTTCTGTGTGTCATTTGTCTCTTTATTTGCTCATTTACGGGATGTTTGTGCTTGTTTCTGCTGGTGCCTTCGAGAGAGAGAGAGAGAGACACAACTATATTGGGTTTCAAATGGAGTCGAAAAGGCAGGAATGTCTGGTGAAATGGAATGGAAAGGAAGGGAAAAATGGCATTTACAAACAATTTGAATGAAAATTGAGAATTTTTTTGAAATTTTTGGTAAATTTAAATTGAAAAACTTTTTAAATTAAATTTCAATGTTTTTTGTTAAAAATTTGAAAAATCAAATTCACTAAAAAATAAATAATGAAAAACAGTTTTGTAAAAATGTTCAATTATGAATTACCAGCCTGATCCTGCGGCTACGCCGCATTTAGGCCGGGGAGAACAGTAGAAAATGAACCGAATTGGCAGACACGCGCAACCTAGTGCAAAGAGAGCTCAGAAAAAAAAATATAATGTTTTTTAAAACTTCGGATTGAATAAATTTTAACGTAACATTTCTGAGACGCTTTAACACTTTTGCGTTGCTAGAAAAGTTATTTTGAAAATAATGAAACAGTAATCTAATTTTTAATTCAATAAATAAACACTTATTGTTAGAAAAACTATATTTTCAAAAATTTAAAGTAAAATTTCAATTTTTTTTTAAATTTCAGGCAAATTTTAATTTTAACAAAAATATTTTTTCAAAAAATTTCGATACGAAAAAAATTAATTTTTATTGAAATCTTTTTTGCTTTACGACCAACAGTTTCTTGCCATCAATTAATTTTTGAAAACATTTCAGACGACGAGACATTTTTGACGGAGACGGACTTTAAAAATGGAGAGAAACTCGGTGAAGACCACCTGGCAGCCGGTTCGATTTTATGGAGACAGGTGTATGCGAAAGGAGATATCAGGGGAAAAGCTGCATGGAAATTGGTGCGTTTTTGATTTTAAAAAAGTGCATTCTTACTATTTGGTTGGCAACTTGTATGCACAATAAAAAAAATTAAATAAAAAAAATTTTGGAGAAATTTTGAAAACGAGAATTTTTTATGTACAAATTCAAAAAGAGTTACAGATTTTCCAACTCATTTTTTTGAATTATTGGAATTCCAAGTTTATATAAATTAAAAATCAAAAAAAAATTTAAAAATTAAAAAAAAAACCGAAAAAAAAAATTTAATCTAGAAAAATTTTTCAAGATTTTTTTTCGAAAAACTCAAAAATTATTCATAAATTTTGGTTTACATGTTTTAAAAAAATTCGATCAAAATAATAAAAAAGTGAATTATTCTTGAAAAAAAATTGAAAATTAAAAATGCAATTTTTTCATTTTTTTAAATTTTAAAATAATAATTATTATTATAATTGATGAAATTACCAATTTTAAATTTAAAAAATTTTAAATTACATTTTAAATTTTTCTATTGATTTTGCAGTTTTTTTCATTAATTTTCAAAATTAAAAAAATTAAATTTCTGAAATTTTCAATAATTTTTTGTTTCTTGAATTATCCAAAAATTCAAAAAATAACCAGTTTTTTTTTATTTTTTCCTATCAATTTTCCTTTGCAAATCGATCGATAATTGCACTCTATACTGCACTGCATACCAGGTTAATCCCACTCGCATTTTCGGAAATCCCCCATGTTAATCGCTGATTCATCCCTCCATTCCCGCCCGTTACTTTCCCTTTTTTGACACTGAAAAAGCGGGAAAAACGGAGAATAAGTCGAATATGAATGTGAATGTATCATGAATAAAAAAACCGTTTTCCCCGGGGAAATAAACCAGTTTCTATGTATGGCATGTCATGTTTAGGTATGACGTCGGTTTAAAAAAATTTGAAATCGGAAATTGGGGATTTAAAAAAAAACTTATTGTTCGGGACAATTTGAAAAGAACAGTTGTAAATTGAAAATTGAAAATCGATTAAAAATAAATTTTCAAAAAAAATACTTTTTTTGGAATTTTTTTTCCGTTTCGTAAATAAAGTTCAATTTTTTTGATAAGATGATTTCTTATAGACACAGGAACAATTTGATTTGCTTATTTTGTATTTATCACAAATGAAAGAAACAGTAACTTATTTATTTTTGGTTTATAAATTTTTAAAAAAATTTCGTTATAAATTTTTTTTTCAGGACCAAAAAAACGCTGAAAATCTGCGTCGTAACGGGGTGATAACTGGAACTCGAAAATGGCCGAATGGACGGATTCCTTATGTGATATCCAACCAGTATAACGACAGGGAACGCGCGGTTTTGGCAAGAAGTTTTCAGGTTGGCCATTTGACTCTTCAAATGAGCATTTTGCTTCTTTTTTCATCACTTCCATTGAAAAAAACGCAAAAAGTTGTCCTAGATCTGATAAATCCAACTGGAAAACTCAAAATTCAACCGTTTTTTCAATTTTCCAGGTTACTGTAGCTCTAAAAGTACGCAAACACCAATATTGCGGACTTTGAAGCTACAGTAACCCAAAACATAAAAACTTTGATTTTCCAGGGTTTTAAAAAGGATTTCCGGCTCAAATTTCCTGGGCTATTCAATTCAATTCAAAAATGAAGCTAATTTTTATCGATTTCTTTTTTAATTTTTTCAATTTTTCCAGGCGTACCATGACAAGACCTGCGTCCGATTTGTTCCCAGAACTGCGGTGGACAATGACTATTTGTACATTGGAAAAATTGATGGGTACACTTGGATTTATTGATTTTTTGAAAAAAATTTTTAAAATTAATTTTCAGATGCTATTCGGACGTCGGAAGAGCCGGTGGAAGACAAGAATTGTCGCTGGATAATGGGTGTTTACAGGTGGGAAAAAATTTGAGAAAAAAAAAGATTTTTTGAAGAAAAGAGAAAAACTTGAAAAAAAGGAAAAATTGAACATTTTTCGAATTTTTAAAGAATATTTTTAATTTTCAAAAATTGTTTTTTTGCTGTTAAAAAATATTTTTATTAAAAAAAATTTAAGTTTTTTTTAAACAACTTTTTGTTTTGAAAATTGTGAAATTTGAAAATATTGTAATTTTTATGATTTTTTAATATTAAAAAAAAATGGTTTTTGTCATTAAAAATAATTAATTTGAAGAAAAAACAATTTTAAGTTTTTTCAGCGATTTTTTTTGTTGAAAATTTTGAAAAAAACATTTTGTTTTAATTTTTTTCTTTTCCAAAATTAACTTTTTTTTAAATGTAAAAAATGGTTTTTATTAGAAATTTAAAAAAATGTTAATTTTGATTTTTATTGTTAAAAAAATTCACGTTTTTTTGAAAATTTTGAAAATTAAATTTTTTCTCGAATTTTTTTATTTATTTGCAATTTTTCCTGTTTAAAAACTATGTCATATATATTTTTCATTTTAGTACGACACAGCGATCCACGAGTTGATGCACTCGGTGGGCTTTTATCACGAACACGAACGATGGGATCGAGACGAGCATATCACCATTTTATGGCATAATATTGATAGGGGTCAGTGAGTAGGTTGAGAAAAAAAATTTTTATCAAAAAACTTATCAAATTAAATTGTGAGTTAAAAGAAAAAAATCAAATTTTTAAAATTCAAATTTAAAATTTGTTTCTAATTGAAAACCGAATACCAATATTTTTTCAAATTTTTGTTAAATAATTAATTTCAATGAAGCAGAACCTCGAAAAATTGAAAATAATTGTACTTACGCAAAAACAAATTGAAATTTTGAAACTTTTTTTACATTAAATTTTCAAAATTTTGAAAAAAAATTTTTTGATTTTTTAAACATGCTTGTAATTGTGAAAACGTGTAAATTGAATAAAGATCTAATTTTCCAGAAGCCTACGATCAATTCGGAAAGGTGGACCTGGCGGAGAGCTCGTATTACGGTCAACTTTACGATTATTATTCGATTAGTGAGTTCTTTTTTTTTCGAAAAAACAATTATCAAACTGACTTTTTGAATTCTCAACATCTCCATATAATAATTATTTAAAATTACTCGATTTATTGAAGTTTCGTTGAAACATGAAAAAAAATGAAGTTTCGTAATTGTAACATTTCGCAACTCAAGACTACATATTCTTTCAAAATGTTGAAATCCCAATGTCTACCGAAACATCACGGTTTTCTGAATTTCGAAACGTTACGGTTGCAAGGTGCCAAAAACTAAAATTCTTAATTTTATTTTAAACTATTCAGTGCACTACGACTCGTTGGCCTTCTCAAAAAACGGATTCGAAACGATGGTCGCCAAAGCGCCGGCAATGACTGCTGTCATCGGTGCCGCTATTGATTTTAGTCCGGTTAGTTTTTATTCAGGAAAAATATTATTCTCGAGTTTCTATGAGGAATATTCCTATGATTGTACTACGGCTCATTAAAAATTGAATTTTAAAAATTGGTTTATATTTATTTTGAAACTGTAAGTTTTGGGCGAAATTTGAAAGAAAAATGAAATTTTTTTTAAAAATAAAATTTCGATTTCATTTATTATGCGTTGCGAATAAAAAAATTAATTGAAAAAATTATCGTGAACGGTTTTTATCAACATTCAGTAATTATGATTATTCAATTTAAAAATTTGAATTTTTTTTGTGAAACTGTAATTCTTTTGAATAAGAGCAATAGAATGAATTAGATAGTGACTTTTATCGAAAAAATATTGATAAAAATTTGAATAACATTTTTATGGGTTGTGAAATAAATGTCTCAAATGTTCCGAAATTTTCAAAAAAGAATTCAGATTGTAGTTTTTAAAAAAAATTATTTTTTATTTTTTTGAAAATTCAATACTTCATATTTTGAAAATATTGATAAAACCACATAAATTAGTAAAACTCAAAGTTTGAATGGGATTAAAATCCCAGAACCATTTTCATTGAGTTTTCCGCAATTAAAAAAAAAACATTTTGAAACAGTATTTATGGAGAAAAGTTTGAATGAGTTTTTGGAAAAAAATTGTCTTTGAATGGTTCTTTTTGATATTAGCAGTCTCACGCAAAACGTAAAATAGCCTAGGCCACGTGGCGCCGCTCCTTGTCCACGGTCTGACGGGTCACGCCGCGAAAAGGCAGAAAATGATGACAAATACGGTAACACACAGCTGAAAATTTTTAAATCGAGGCGTAACCCGTGAGGCCGTGGACGAGGAGCGGCGCCACGTGGCCTAGGCCATTTAACGTTTACGGGTGAGGCTGCTAATAAGTGAACAGCAGTTTAATTTTTATAGTTAAAAAAATAGTGTTTATTCTGTCCAATTCCATTCATCAATTAGAAATCATTGTAAAAGTGTCCATCAGCATTTTCTCGACATTTTTTTATTTTTGAAAAAATTTAGAAACAGTAATGTTTAGTTTTTTTCTAAAAATTCAGAAAATGTTTGGGTAAATACCATATTTGCCCCCCATCTCATTCCACGTTAACCCCCCGGCGACAAAGTAGGGAATCGCCCCCCACCCTTGAAAAAAAAGATAATTAAATCATTGAATCTATTTTCGCCGTGACCTTTATATACGGAGAGTAGCAAACTAAAAAAGGCTTTCATTTCGCGGTTTTCACTCTGAATCAGGATGTTGTTTCTACGTTTGTGCCACGAATCTCTTCGAATTTCGTAGGTACGCTATTTTGATACTCGTTACCCTAGAATTTACGCTAGGCGCAGTCG
>LR564033.1:0-12670 GCA_900536345.3 Caenorhabditis sp. 39 LS-2015 | reverse complement strand
TATTTTAAACTATTCAGTGCACTACGACTCGTTGGCCTTCTCAAAAAACGGATTTGAAACGATGGTGGCCAAAGCGCCGGCAATGACCGCAGTCATCGGTGCCGCTATTGATTTTAGTCCGGTGAGTTTTTATTCAGGAAAAATATTATTCTCGAGTTTCTATGAGAAAAAAGGCAGCGATTGGTTTATCAGGTCTATAAAGAACAGTAAAAATTGAATTTTTTAAATTAGTTCAGTTTTTTTTGAATCTGTAAGTTTTTGGTGAAATTTGAAAAAAAATTGAAATGTATTTTTTTCAAATAAAAATGTTTTTCCTTCCGTTTTTATGCGTTGCAAATAAAAAATTTAAATAAAAAATTATCATGAACGGTTTTTTTCAACACTCAGTAATTATGATTAATCAATTTGAATGTTTGAATTTTTTTTTTTGAAACTGTAATTTTTTAAACTAAGAACTCAACAAAAATATGAATTAAATAGATAGAGATATTTATCGAAAAAAATTTGAATTTTATTTTTATGGGTTGGGAAAGAAGTCACAAATTTTCCAAAATGTTCAAAAAAAAATTAACAATTGTAGTTTTTAAAAAAATTATTTTTTATTTTTTTGAAAATTCAGTAACTAATATTTAGAAAGAATTGAAAAAATAACATTCATTACTTAGTAAAACTCTAAAATTTTTGATGAGAAAAAACACATTTTGAAACTGAAAATTTGAAAAAAATTAAAATTCAGTTTTTTTTTTTTGAAAATTACGAAAATTGAATAAACCATTTTTTCATTCACAATTAAAATGTTAAAATGGCATAAAATCCCAACACTATTTTTTCTGAGTTTTCCGAAATTTAAAAAAAATTTGAAACAGTATTTTTAAAAAATCGAATAGATTTTTTGAAAAAAATTGCTTTTTGAATGGTTCTTTTTGATAACTAAACGGAAACTTATTTTTTATAATTAAAAAAATGATTTTAATTCTATCCAATTCCAGTCATCAATTCGAAATCATTTGATTGCGCCTATGTATCAGCCTTTTCTCGACAAATTATCTAATTTAGAGAAAATTTTTTAAACAGTAATTTTTTATTTCTTAAAATTCTTACTGTCCATTTTTCTAAAAATCATTTCTTTTTTTCTCACAATCAAGAATGGAACTTTTTCCAAATTCAAACTCACTCTTTTGAAACAATCAATCATTTTTTTTGAAAAAAAAATTATTAAAAGAATTTTGTAGCAGTATTTAAATTATTGATTTTTCGTAAAAATAAAAAATGAATTTTTTAATTTTTTTTTAAATAACTTTTCGAAATCAAATGAAACATTTTTGCAGATCGACATATTAAAAATGAACCTGATGTACCAATGCAGTGACGTGAAATTGCCGCCAACTGTGGCAGTACCTGAGCCGGTGGCACCAGCTCCAGCGCCAGCAGTTGTCGTCGTCGAGGATGGTGAGTTGCATTTTTTTAATGAGAAATTTGAAGAAAATGTATCATACTGTTAGTACTAATTAGTTTTTATTTGAAAAGGTAAAAATAATAAATAAAAAAAAGTTTTGTCAATGCTGCGATATAACAAACCTGTAAGCGGCCGTATTACACGTTTCACGACACACGGTGTTTCTTTTACTACACTTCGATGGCAACGGTTAAAATGTGAAATTTAACGCGTGACCTGTTGAGAATGAGCAACGTGCACGGTTCGGCCTCACGTGCGAGCACGTGGAATTGAGATGAGAGAGTGCGAGACAATTAGAAAATCACGAAAGAGGGTGGGAATGGAGAGACTTTTACGTGAAGCAAAATGTAGGCCCAAATAATTTTTGGGAACGTTTTTATGCCGTCGGACGCGACGCGGTTCTGTTCGCTTGCTGCGTCGCGGCTTTTTCACGTAAAACCGTTCCCATTTTTTTTCACTGCGTGGGTAGTGAAAGAAACACCGTGCGACAAGGTAGCCCAAAGGAAGAGAAATTTGACTTAACGTAAAAGTTATGCCACTCACGTAAATTCACACGTGAGCTCGAAATAAATTGTCATTTTCAGTACTTTTACACGTGAGTGGCCTAACTTAAAATTTCTCTTCCCTTGGGCTACCTTCGCGTGAAACAGGTAATAGTAAAAATATCAGAAAATTTTGAAACAGGAAAAAAAATTTTCCCAGATAATTATTTTGTTCATGCAATTTTTTTCTTCAAATATTCAATTTCCTTGCAAATTTTCAAATGTGTTCTTCTCATAATTAACATGTTACTAAATTTTCGAAATTTTGAGAATTTTTTTTAAAGTTGGAAATTAGCGGAAAGTGTTTTTTGATGTTGATTTTAAAAAATGCCATGTTTTCAAAAAAGATGTCCGTCCGGTATTTTACAATAACTCGATTATTCCAACCCCATCCCTCCGCCCAAAAATCAATAATCAATTTTCCAGACTGTCGCGACAGAACCAACCTGTGCTGGCGATGGATCGACCGTTGCAAGTCGTTCTTCTTCGAGCAGATAATGAAAGAATTCTGTTCCTTGTCGTGCGGTTACTGTACTCCAAAATCGACGGAAACCGCGAAAGCGGCGCCGCCGAATTACAGTAGAACGCTGATGACCAAATCGGCCACTTCCTACTTACAACATGGCTAAAATTAGTGCACTTTTAGAGCTTTTTATTAGAATTTTAAATTTGCTTTAATCCAGTGCTGCTCGGTGTTTGCGTACTTTGCATATCTACCATAACCCTTGAATAACTAATATAATATTTAAATATCGATTTTCCCCAACTTTGTCTTTCCCCCCAATTTCAACTCAAATCTGCTCGATTCCATGTGCATTATGTTCCAATTTTTGCCATTTTATTGTGATGATCTGTATATATTTATTTTATTTTTTAAAATTAATAAAAACCTTTTGAAAATTGAGAAAATCGATTTATTTTTTTCGGAAGAATAATGCAACCAACCCGGGAAGAAAAGAACAAAGACAGATAGAGGAAATGTTGAAAAATCGATTGAGAAAATTATCCTTTTCCTCGGCCGCCTCCACCACGGCCACCGCCGCCACCTGGAATTAAGATTTATTTTAAAATTGAAGCTTGTTTTTTTTAAACTCACCTCCACGGCCACCTCCACCACGGCCACCGCCGCCACCTGGAATTAAGATTTATTTTAAAATTGAAGCTTGTTTTTTTTAAACTCACCTCCACGGCCACCTCCACCTCCGCCACGTCCGCCGCCGCCACCGCCTCTTCCACCACCTCCTCCTGAAACATTGAATTGTTTAATGAAAAATCAGTGATGTTGAACTATAGGAATTGATAATTGTCTTCATTTTTAAAGTAACATTTCATCAACGCAATTGTAACGGTTCGCAACGCAACATTCATTAAAAGCATTTTAAAAATCACGGAAACAGCATCGGTTTCAATCGCGCTCCAATTTAATCATCGTGGGAAAATAAATTGACTGCTTAAGCTGAGTATTCAACGAGACACGCTTAAGCTCATTTAATTGTTAGGCCAATCCGCTTTAACGTGTCTCCGTTGAATACTCAGCCAAGAAAAACAAGCAGCCAATTCATGTTCCCACAATGATCAAGTTGGAGCACGATCGAAACCGATGTGCAGTTTTTGTCTCCGTCAATATTTTGAAAAAGTTACGGACTGACAATCAATATCGAGTTTTTTTCTAGACCTAACAGCAACATGTTTCCAACTTTGTTTGGAGTTTCAATTTAATCATTCATAGAAATTCCTACCTCCTCCTCCTCCTCGTCCACCACCACCGCCACCCCTTCCGCCGCCTCCTCCACCGTTTCCTCCACCATTCCCACCTGAAAATACATGATAAAATACACGATTCACAGGAAATGGCGTTCTCCGCATGTCGATGTCGCGGTGTCTGCGGACTTGGCATTTAATCTTACGACAACTCATTTTTTCCATTATTTTTTTCTCGATTTATGGTCAAATTTAGCGGTTTTTGTCAGTTTTTCTTCAATTTTCTTGTGATTCCAGCCGTAAATACTCTTTTCAGCTGCAGAAATCCGCTTTTGATGCAAAAACTCAGCAGAATTGCAACAAAATTGAAAAAAAATTAAACATTTTCAAATCGAGAGAAAAAAAATCGGGAATCGTGGGAATCGAATAATATTTGTTTGCTTTGGAATCTGCCGTCCTAAAAATGAGTTTTACTTAAGAATTAAATTATATTAACCACTAGAGTTCAATGATTTTTCTGAAAAGTGGATTTTCGTGTTTTTTAGGTTTGCAGAATTGAAATCTAGCTGTAAAACTGGTATCACAGGGTCACTCCGATTGCGCCAGAAAAAACAGCGCCTTTCTCGATTAGTTTTTCCACATGAAATCGTTGCCGAAACGATGGTCGCCAAAATTGAAGTCAAAATTCAAAAAACACAAATTTCTCAAAAACTAAACGAAAACAGATTGTCTCCTATGGCTATCTATTCTTTCCATCGAAGGTACTTTCATATGGAAACAAGTCATTTTTTCGTGTCCGTCCTCCTTTAAGAAGAAGGAAGCAACGTTTGCTATACTCACCCCATCCACCGCCATTGTTGCCACCCCATCCTCCTCCTCTGCCTCCTCCATTATTTCCTCCCCAGGCACCACGACCACCTACAAATAATTTGAAATCGGATTCAAATTCAAAAAATATGTACACAAAATGTTAATTGGAACGCTCGATTATTGAGAAATTCCGGCTAATTGTGGGCTGATTTTTTTCGCGAAGAATCGTCTTTACCGAATGACTTATTACACGTTTCACGGCAAGGTAGCCCGAGGGAAGAGAAATTTAAAGTTAGGCCACTCACGTGTAAAAGTACTGAAAATGACAATTTATTTCGAGCTCCCGTGTGAATTTATGTGAGTGGCCTAACTTTTACGTTAAGTCGAATTTCTCTTCCCTTGGGCTACCTTGCCGTGAAACGTGTAATACTCTATTTATTGTTAGGCTGGCGTTTTTTACTTTACTCTTACAATTATAAATTTTTTTGATAATTTGCTTATTCAACAGTCAACAGACAACACATATCGATGCTTTTGTTTGAAATAATATTTTTTCCCAAAACTATTGAAACCGTGAAAAAATACGGTAAATAAATATTATTACGTAGCGCTTCGTTGGCAGCGCAATATGTTAGATCTGCAGGTTTTCGGCGGGCTTGTGAACGCCTTATTTTTGAATTTTTTGCAGCCCATTTAAAAAATTGAATCTGCAAAACGCCGTCTCTTCCACGTACCTGGCCACTCGTTTCCGCTTCTGATTCCGTGCCATCCACCTCTTCCCCAGAACGGCGGCGGCGGTCTCCATCCCCATGGCGACGGCGGACCGCCCCAGCCCCCTAAAAATTTATTTTTTTTTAAATGGAAAGTAATAAAAAAATTTAAATTGATTGTTAAGATAAAAACTGAAACAAATTGCCAAAATTTTCTAAAAATGTTCAAAAAAAAAAATTTAATCCAATTTTTAAAAACAAATTAATTATTTAAAAAAATGCGAAATTTTCTAAAAATGTTTTTAAAAAATTTGCAAATTGAAAAAAAAATTAATTATTTTAAAAAAATGTTTCAAAAAATTGTTGAAGTTTTCTAATTTTTTTAAAATTTTTTCTAGAAAAATTTTAAAAAATTGTCAAAATTTTTTTAAAATTTTGTAAAAAATTAAAAATTTGGAAAAAAATTCAATTTAAATTTTAAAAAATTTCAAAGACCAAGAAAAAAAAAACTGACACTGCGCATCAACCGGAACCATCGATCCAGCCAATAATCCCAAAAAAATCAGCAAAAATAGGTCGAATTTTCGCATTTCTGTCTTCAAAAAGCGAAAAGTGACCGATTTCTCGGTCTTTTATACCCTTTCGGATGATCTGATTGATAACCTTGAAACGGGCACAAAACAGATCATTATCAGTGATTATTTGATCACATGACCCCGCCGAATTTCGCCGAATTCACGGTTTTCGGCGAGAAAGTTTGGTGATAAGCAGAGGAGGGGAGGAGGAAGTGATTATAAACAAGTGGAAAAACGAAAAATTCCGAGAAATTCTTTGAAAAATTGAAAACATGAGAGAAATCATTCACAAAATTGAGAAAAAAATATGAATCAAAATAAATTAGAGAAAAAATGAAAAAAGCGATTTTCTGATGTAAAAGTAATTTTCAGAATTATTCTTAGGAGACACTCGACGAATCGGATGGATAGGCCTTCAGAATGCGAATATCGATTTTCGGACGATCAGTGGTGGTGTCCGTGTCCACGCGGCCCATGTTCGAGATCACCTGCGGGAAATTGAATTTTAGAAAATTTCTAGTATTTCCATCATTTTTTTTTCACAATTAAATAAAAAAATAATAAGATTTCAGAAAAAGTTTCTGTTTGGAATTGTAATTGCCAAAAAACCCTTTTCTACTAAAAATAATTTTTGAAAAAGGAATTTTTTATTTTGAAATTTTATTTTATTTTTTTCTTTAAAATTCTCTTATTGAATTTTTTCTGTTTTACGTTTATTTTTCATTTTCGAGTGAGTTTTTTTGAAAATTTTAGATTTTTTATGCTGTGAAAAAGTGAATTTTTTAAATAGGGTTGATACGAGATTTAATGCAATTGCCAGAAAAAACTTTCTCTTCTAAAAAAAATTTTTGAAAAGGGAATTTTTTCATCAAAAAATTCCAAAGTCTGGCCATTTTTCGAATTAACAGAATAAATATTCAAAAATGGGCTTACTGAAATTTAAATTTTTTTGTTGAAAAATTGCGTCGTGAAAAAATTAAAAAATAAATTTTTGAAAACAAAAATAAAAATAATTTTTACAAAATTTCAAATAATTTTTCATCGCTTCCCCAAATTTTTCTTGGTTTTTTTTTGTTTTAAAACTCAAAAATTCACCTTCATTCCAGCAGCGACTCGTCCGAAAATCGTGTGTTTTCCGTCGAGATGTTGAGTCGGTGCGAGGGTGATGAAGAACTGAGATCCGTTGGTATTCGGACCTAAAAATTAACTTTGTTAATGAAAAAGTTCAATTCCTCCTCACCTGCATTGGCCATGGACAGAATTCCGGCTCCAGTGTGCTTCAGACGCTCGTCGATTTCATCGGAAAACTTTTCTCCGTAAATCGACGCACCTCCACGGCCTGAAAATCACAATTAAAAAAAATAAAAATAAAAGAAAATTTTTTCCAATTTTTTATGGAAAATCCCGCCAAAAACCCACCAGTTCCGGTAGGATCTCCTCCTTGAATCATGAAATCGGCGATGATTCTGTGGAAAATCGTTCCATTATAATAGTTTCGTTTCGCCAATTGCGAAAAGTTCTGGCACGTGCGTGGAGCATGATTCCAGTAGAGTTCCAGAGAAATCTTGCCCATTGTGGTCTCGAGAATCACGTATGGAGCCTGGTCGTTGATTTGGGCCGGCATTTTTGAGGAGTCTGGAGGAAAAATTGAAATTGAAGGATAAAACGCATTCTGAAACTGAAAAGGAGCAAGAAAAACAAGGCAAAAACAGTTTTTAATCACTTTTTTTTTTACTTTTCAACAAATTTCAAAATTTCGCCGAAAGTCCTATTTTTCCCGAACGAGATTCTGAGGAATATAGTGAAAAACAAGCAACTTATTTATTTTCCATCAAAAATTGCAAAAAGAGCATCAAAAAACCTTGAAAAATCACAAAAATCGAACAAGAAAATCAGAAAAAAATGAAATTCGAATTTGACACCAGTCCGCAATTGCGCGTCGCGGTGTTTGCGGACTTTGTGAATTCTCCATGGAATCTTGTCATTTTCACTGGTTTTTCGTTATTTTCAGAGCAAATTGAGGGTAATCAGGAGATTTAGAAGGTTTGAAACAATAGGAAAAAAATTGAACTAATCACTCGCCAAAATTATGATTTATGGGTAAAAATTTGGTTTTTCTCGGAGGCAAATGGAAAACATGAAGTTAACAGCAAATTCACCATCAAAACAATTTTAAATTCTGGAAACCGCGCTGGAATTTACAAATTTCAGTTTAACATGTAGTCGAAAAAATGCAAAAAGCTTCTTCCGTTGCGGGGAATCGAACCCCGGCCTTATGGGTGAGAGCCATAAATCCTAACCACTAGACCACAACGGAGATGAAAACTATGTCGGCGGAGGGCGTAGATAAACGTGCGAGATGCCGGCAGCGATGGGTGTCTTTAGCGTCGACAATTGTCGGTGGAAATTGATTTTTTTTTCTCAATTTTTATGCAAAAACATGTTTCATTCAACACTTTTATTGTTATCAAACAGTTTAGCGTTCAATATATTCATATTAATAGGAATATTTAACAAATACAAAAAAAAGTTCCGCTTCCCCGTAAATAAACCCGAAAAAAATAACAGGAATTTGTACATAATCAAAAAATCAGAAAAATTCAAGCGAAATCCACATTTTCCTCGTATTCCGCTTCAGAAGTTTCCGAGTTGCTGTTCCACATGATAACGATTTCTAAATAAATAAAAAATATTCTTATCACTGCTCAATCACTCCTTATCAGTATTTATCAACAACTCACCATAAGAGCATATTTCCAAAAGAACACTTGTCGAAATATAAATCGATAAAATAATCGATATCGCATCGATTATTTCGGTATTAATCACAATTTCCCATAGCCAAGTGCCAGTTATTGATAAAATCATTCGACTGATATGAAGGATCAAAATGGACGATTCGAAGAGGTACTGTAGGGAGAAATGGGTCTCGAAGCGAAAGGATTATGGTGGAGGATTACCTTGAAAATCGGAAAGGTATTGGTGAAAATTGTGGCTTGAATGGTGAATGGAAGCAGAAAGAACAGTTTTAGACAGGGAAGCATCTGGAAATTTTTAAAAAATTGAATTTTGAGGGGTAGATATTGATTGGAAAGGGTATTTAGACGTATCAAAATCCATTTTTCAACATGTAAAAAATTTAAAAGTCAAAAAAAAAATTATCGAAAAGTTCCGAAAAAAATCTTATTTTTTCAATTTTCTAAAATTTTTTAAATTTTTTACAGAAAATTTTTTTAATGTTTTTTTTTTCAAAACTAGTTTTTCAATAAAACTTTAAAAATTTAATGGAAAGTTTATTTTCTTAAATAGGTTTCTTTCAAAATAAAAAATAAAAAATTCCAAATTTTTTTTTTTAATTTTTAGCAATTTTTAACACAAAAAATTATTCTCAATTTTTACCCAAAGCCTTATGAAAATGTCTATTTTGATGAGAAAATTGAAAAAAAAAATATATAAAAATAGGAAATTAAAAAGTTTCGAACAACCGTAATTTCGGAACTTTGTAGTGCAAATTTTCCCAAAATTTCGAATTTTTAGTGAAAAAAATTGAAAAACTCATACTTTTGATTATAAAATGCAGTTCAATTTCGGATTCAAAATTTAATTTTTTTTTAAAAATTCCAACAAAAAAAAAATTTCACCAATTTTTTAGAATTTTTTTTCGAAAATTTTGCAAAATTTTTTTTTCAGAAATTTGAAATACAATTTATCATTATCAAAAATGTTTTTAAAAAAATTTAAATAACCAAAAAACTGCATCCTCTTTCCCCTTAAATACCACCTTCAAAAGAAAACAAGTTTACACGGTGCACAAGTCATAAATGCACTTGTAGTGTGTGTAGATCACCCATCGGAAGGGTCGGAGGAGGTTATCAAATAAATAGTTTGCATCACTGATTGTGAAAAAATGAACAAATTTTGGAAAAAAAATCAGCAGAATAATTCAGCGATTGATAACAAAAAATAGTAAAAAACGGTCAGAAATCAAGTCTGATCACCCACCCACCATGCGTGTTTTCGGGGAAATTGGGAAAAGAGAAAAGATATCAACCACCGGCCACGTGATAAGGAAAACAGATGGGAGTGATAAGGATTTGATAAGGGGAGTGAGAAAATTGGGAAAAAATTTTAAAAAATTGAAAAAAATTGGTTTGATATTCCAAAATTACCACCCGAAAAAAATCCGATTTTTGATTTTTTCCAATCAAATTAATTTTTCAAATCAACAGTTTTTTTTTGAAATTAGGGTATTTATATATATAATATATTATATGACATCGTGGAACAAATCTTGAAAAAAAATCGAATTTTTCGTGAAATTTCAAAATTCGAACATTTTTTTAAAAATTGCAAAAATTCTTTTAATACATTTTTTTATTTTGACATGTGGTGAACAAACACTATTAAAAAAATTTTAATGTAAATTTAAAGTGAAATTTTTGAAACAGGTTTAAAAATTTTTTTCACAAGCCGAAGGCAACATGTATTTTGTCTTATATCTCAGTAACGGTGCAAGATATCAAAAAGTGGTCAACTAAAAAGTTGTAGCCCTTAAAATTCTGCGTATTTTTGTAGTTGACAGTTTTTTGTCATCTTTTACCATAGCCGAGATAAATCTCCAGCAGTTAAGACTAGTATTTCGGACACTGCTGTGGCAAGCTATGCACCATGTCAAGTTTCTACAAATTTTTCTCAATAATGGTAGAAGATATCAAAAAATGATAAACTACAAAAATACGCAGAACAGCAAGGGCTATAATTTTGTAGTTGACTATTTTTTGATATCTTTTACTATTATTGAGATATACGTCAAAGTAGATATTATCTTGGGTAAATTTTGATTGTGAAAAAAAAAATCAGTTTCAAGAAATTCATTTTAAAATTTTTATTTGAAATTTTTTAATCTCATCCATTCCCTATGATCTTTAATACTTTTAAAACAAAAAAATAAATAGTTTTCTAATATTTTTTATCATTTTTTTCAACAAAAAAAATCGCGTCACCGTCAAAATAACACGTTTTCTTTCACTTTGCACTGACCAAAATTCAAAAAAAAAATCCCAAATAGAAAACGAAAAACCGGTTTTTTTAACGAGTGAACAGATGGTTTTGCAGGTGGTGAAGAGGTCATTCGGAGGGCGATTTCGGAATTAAATACGAATTAAATTCGATGACGTAGTCCCGAGAAATCGAGTGGAAAATCGAATTAATGCTACAAAATAGGCACGAAAATAGTTGAAAAGGGAATTGTAATTCACCTTGTGGTTTTGTAATAAATTTGATGAAAATCGTGGAAAATTACGTTGGAAATGTGTTTTTTTGTGGAAAATCAAGAAAATCGGTCCAGAAAAATCCCGGGAATTTGAAAAAATAGGAATATCATTGCGTTAATATCTTCAAAATTTTAATTTTTTTTAAATTCTGATTTTTTTTTTCGTAAGCGTTCCTGACAATGAGATCGTAAGAGTTGAGATTTGAATGCGGAAATGGTCCCGCCACGAATTTTTTTTTTTTTTTGAAAAAATTTTGAAATATTTATTTTGAATTTTTTCGCTCACAATCCGTCGGGAAAAGGATAACTTCTTAACGAGACTTGTAACAACAAAAATTTGAATTTCTCATATTTTAAAGGTTGTTTTTCAGATTGGAGAATGAGGAAATTCAGAAAATTCAGGAGAAGTCTAGTACAACTAGCAAAAGTTAATTTCCATCAACTTTGAAATTTTTTAAAAAGTCGAAATTTTATTCTCTAAAAAATTTCCAAAAAATCAAATTTTTTAGGGAAAAAGTTAAGAAAAGCACAATGAATTGAAGTTTTAAAAAATGTAAAGTTTTCATTTTTTTTCAGAAAATTTAATAAAAATAAACTCGATTTTCGAAAAACTTTGGAAACCAAATTTACGAAAAGAGCGAAATATCGAAAAATTTGAATTTTTAAAAACTTTTCTCTTCGCACCGCAACGTACCAAAAATCAAAATATTTATTTATTCACAAGCAAACATCCCCGAAAATTCCATATTTATCAACTGACTGTAAAAAACCGAGCAAAAATTGATAAATATTTAAAAACAAAGAAATAAAAAAACGCCGCCGCCGGCGCCACGGCCGCTCTCATCGAATTCCAAATATTTGCTCTTTTCTCCTTTTTATTTCGCCGACTCCACGTGTATCTTGTGTCAGCATTGTGTCTGAAATCGGCCAAGTGGAAACGAATTCCGCCGCCATTTCGAAAGAACCATTTCGATCGCTAATTTCCGTGATTTCTCCCGAATTCCTCGTTTCGCCACGTGACCACCCACTACTACTATCATCTCTGATCACACTTCACTGATGTGTCTCCCTACCGTAATCCTTCCTTATCAATTCTCGATCGCATTTAAAACCGATCCATCCATCAAATGCGGCGTGTTAATCGGAAAGAGAATACACCGTATTCGCCTTTATCAAATCACATTTTAATCTCTTCAGTTTCAAGAATCAACGTGTTTGTTCATCATTATCACGACTACATTCATAGTTTGACTTTTCCAAAATTGACCTTGATGGTTTCTAATCAGTTTCTTATCAAAATGTCTTGTTCTCTGCCACTTTGTTCGTTTCCAAAACCCTTGCACCTGCAGCGACCCGCGCCCTTGTCTATGCCCTCCGGCGCTCTGTTTCTCGTCTCCGTTGTGGTCTAGTGGTTACACAGGTGAAAAGCGGCAGGCACGTAACGGGTCCGTACCGTCTCGGCGGCTATATGTGCACGTATCTGACACGATACGTGCCCGCGCGCCAACGAAGCATGCGCGACGGATCCGTTCCGTTCATCAGCGCGCGTGTCCGTACCGGATAGCAAGCAAAACGCGCGAGACGCCGCGCTGAACGGCGACGTG
>LR564032.1:50852-64454 GCA_900536345.3 Caenorhabditis sp. 39 LS-2015 | reverse complement strand
CTAGATAAACTCAAATTTAAAATTGGCGCCCAAAAACTTGAGTTCGGTAGAGCGCGTTTAAGTCGACTCCCAAAAAGTGTCGGATAAATACGGCACCGTAAATTTGAAAATATTTTTTTCAGTTGAAATCCTATTATTTGAAGGTCGTGAACATTATCATGTACGTTTCCCCCAGAATAATCTTTTTCAGAAGGTTTTCGACCAAAATATTCAAAAAATCACACAAAAACTGATGACAAGAAATTTTTTTGTTTTAAACACGGAAATTCAGGCAGAATTAGCGGATTGTTTTATAAGATATGATTTATAAGGTAATGACGAAGCGGGCAATAAATATGGGAAGGATGCATTAGACATAAATACACCATATCTACAGCTCAATATATCCATCAGATTTGCTTTATCAACTCGAAACTATTAAAAGCATTTTCATTTTTTTAAAGTGTACCTGTACAGGAGAAAAACAAAGAAAACAGCCGGGATGAATGAAAAAAAACTAATAAAACCAGACCGGGTTAAAACTATCACTTTCACAACGGTTTAAAATTTACGATATTGTTTTGTTGGTGCGCTACAGCTCGCAGAATTATTGGCGGCGAGGCTGTTTTTATGCCAAAACAAGTGTTTTTCTCAAACTGTCGACTGCAGTCAACCTGTCAGGAGTTCTTCTTTTCTTTGCGGGACATGCAGTAGTAATAGCGGTTAACGATGCGTTGATGAATATTTGGGGAGCAATAGACAATAAATTGGAGATTATGATCTAGATTACTTACTCTCTTAGAGCTCTAAATTGGTTTCAACGGTGACGGTTAAAAACTACTAGACAAAGCACCCCGACGTTTCGTGAAGCGTATTTAGTTTCGCAACATTCTCAGTGTTCGCATCTCAAAACTTTAAAATTATTTTTCAGAAGATATTAAGATTTGAAAATTTGGAGATTTTGAAGAAAAGTGTTGCGAAACTATTTTTTTTCAATGTCGCGAAACGTCACGTTTTTCGAAATATCGGGGTCTCCTAGACAACAAGTGTAATAAACTGAAGAATAATTAATTGCTATACAATCAAGATCTAAAACGATGAGTATGTGTAGGATTTAGGTAGAAGCACAATTCAATAAATGTTCGTCCACAGTTGCCACAGATCTATCATCTTCTGAAATTGAAACTTTTTGTTCACGTGTCCCAGTTTCCGCCAATTCTAGAGCTTGTTTTTCCGCACTTCCGGCATCGAACATCTGTTTATTGCAAATTTAGGTTGGATTGAAGCAGCTGATCAAACCTGAGTCCGTCGTTTCCGCATAGCCTTGAAAGTTAAATGAATTGCGGCCCCTAATAGTAGCGGGCCGGGAGTAAATGCAGCAACGATCACTGGAAGAAGCGCACCGATGTCAGCATCCGGTTGACCAAAAGAAGCCTAAACTTTTTGATTCAGCATTGCACGCGCTTCAAAATCGTATACCTTAAGAAGTAGAATTGCGATGCCCGTGTTCTGAATCCCTGTTTCCACAGCGATGGCTGTTACATCTTCCGGAGATCGTTTTGTGATTAAAGCAGTGAAACATCCAAACATAAAACCGCACCACGGAAGGGCTAACCCTCCTATTAATGCTGGTGCAGTGAGCATACGGAACATGTACAGATTCGTCAGGGATCCGAAAATCACAACAAAGATCATTACAAATATGACGAAAGGCCGCATGACTCTTCGAGATTTTGCCGCCAAAGTAGGCTTCCATTTTTTTATAGCGATTCCAATTAGAAGTGGTAAGATGAGACTTATCAAAGAACTAGCTATCTTTGCATATGGAACTTTGATGACAGCTGTGGTTGAAAACCCTTGAAGAAAAGGATGTCCTAGAAAATACAACCAGGTCGGCATCATGACTAAGGAGCAGATTGTAGATATGAACGTCATCGTAACAGACAAATTCAAGTTCCCATCGAGTAAAAGCGTCCAAAAGTTAGATGCACCACCACCAGGTGAACATCCTGTTACAAAAAGACCAAGTGCCATTGAGTAGAGACCTCGCGGTACAAATATAGCGTATGCAATGAGATAAGAAAGAATCGGCATGATGATAAATTGGGCAAAAAGACCAATGGCAGGAGCTACCGGTTTTCTAAGTGTCGCGACCACAGAGCCAATATCCAGCTGAAATGGAAACTTTTGAGTGTTATTTTCAAATTGCTAAACTAACTTCGCACCCCATCATGATATTTGCTAATGAGATCAAGATGACCACAGAAAGAACAAAATATTTTGTCAGACGACGCGATTCTGCAGATCTGATAACCCAAACATCCAACCATGATCTTTCGTTCTCATCATGAAGCTCTTTTTCGGGTGACATGTTGGTGAATGTGTCGTTTCCATCTGACCAATCTTGAACTGAAACCAATCGGACCTTCATAGCAGTTTTTCCTAGCAGATTCCCATTAACAGTTATTACAGTTTCCATTTGGTAAAACGTGTTTTGTAATCTGAAGTCTGATTTGTTCAGTTTCCTATGAAAGTCGGATGTGGCAGTTTCAGCATGGAAAGATCTGAAAATATCGAATAATATGAGAGCATAAGTCGCTTCCGAGTAACTCACTTCACATCTAAGTAATACAGATCTAAGTTTTCCTTTTCAAAATCTCTTTGAGGGAAACGCAATGTGACATTCACTTGAGCGGATCCATACTCCTCCAACTCGTGGATGGAACTTGGCTCATAGCTGATGCTCATCGAGCGAGATAATTCATTGGAAACAGCGGCTGAGAGCTGTAATTTTTCTTGCAAGAGTTTGTCTGTTCCTTTCTAACTACCTGAACGAAGAGTTGAAGTATTAGAACCATCGGACATTGTTTTCCTGTGATTGTACCCATGATAAAAAATTTAAATTCTGAATTACAAGCTTTAATTGAAAAACACAACTGATTCGAAGGTAAAATTCAGATGAAACTGAGAGTCACAAACCGTTTAGTATTTCAATTGATACAGATTTATTGTCGCTCTCTACTATGAGGATAAACATTTTAAAAATCATGAAAGAATGATATTCCGGAATTTTTTTAATTGATAGAGATTACAGATTTGGTCTACGGAGACAGTAACATTTAATTCTGACCATTGTTAACTATCTCATAAGACGGAAAAGAGATCGGAATATTTGATGAATATTTGGGGAAATGAAAATGAAAAATAGAGATAACATAAATAGTTATTGTTGTGATTAATAAGTCGTTGCATTTGAGAGCGATGTGACGCTGGCCTTGTGCCTTGTTTTAAAAAGCTTTAGTAACGACGACGACTGGAAAACAATAGGTAAGAAAAAAACACAATATTTAAGAAAAAAAACCAAGAAAAAACATGAACTTCAAAAAAATGTTGTTCTGAAGTTTTCCAATAATATACTGGCTAATAAGAAGTCATAAAAGCCACAAAATACACTGTGTTCATGACTAAACCTCCCCCCACACACTCAACTAGATTTCTGTCTACTTATTCTATTCATCAAATGTTCTTTTAATCGTGGCGGGCAGTCTAACAATTAGAACTAGAAGAAAAAAGGAATAAAGAAAGAATATGTAATTTGCAGTTCTTTTTCCAATGAAACATTTTACGGGTTTTCTAATGGGAACTTAGAGAGGGGAAATTAATTCTCCCATAGGGAAATGTGTGGGTAAATTCGATTAAAAAAAGAGCTTTAGAAAACCACGGTAATTCCCGAGACTGGTGAAAATTTTCCGAAAGCAAAAACAAAAATGATTGAATTCCGTGAAATAAGGAATTTAATTAAATGTAGTAACTGAATTAAACTCACTCTTGATAGGAACCATAGCTATTACGAGAGCTGGAATCATCACGATGGAAAGATGAACCGAATGCTGAAAAAATTTCGGTAAAGATAATATTGACGTGAAAAATCTGATAAAAATTGTGCATATTTGAATTTGTTGTGGGCAAAAATACGGTATTTGACATACACAATTTCGAAAATAAAATGTTCAACTTGAAAGTTTAAATGTATTTACCTGAATTATTGTAAACAGGGCGTCCAAATGGATCCACGGTCGGACGGTCGTTGTAACGATTTTCGAATTGAGAACTGGAATATGTGTTATCTAAGTGCGAAATGCGAATAGGAAACGAATTAGTGATTAATTCATATATATATATATATATATATATATATATGGTGGGAAGAATCATTTCCGGTGTGTCGTCCAAATTTATGTATACACGAATGTATTAATAATTCACGATGTTTCTTCACGAAAATTCAACTATAACTTACTATCCGTAGTTGGTAAATGGGTCAGCTCGCATTTGTCCTCTTTGGTTCGAAGAGAATGTATCGTTCCGATACGAAGATCTCGGAGTAGCTGAAAGAAAGTGAGAATTGTAGCAGGAGTCTTAAGATGCAATGAGAAATCTCTAAAAATCTACTCAAACCGTACATCTTGATAGACCAATGTTTTGTCTCCCTCCTCTGGAATTTCTAGTTGGGGATGTTCTTCTTTGCAGAGATGTTCCTGCTCCCCTGCCAACATTTCTGCTGATTCCACCTCGCCCGCCTCCTCTGGGAGTGACATCTTTGATATGTGGACGCTTAGATGGAGAAGAAGCTCGTCTTTTTTGAGCTGGGCCACGAATAGTCGAGCCAGCGGGCCTTTTCGCAGGGGGAGGGCCAGCTAGAACAATAGTTTTTTCTCGGTTTGATATTAATACAAGGACCTACCACTTTTTTTTTTATTTGCACGTTGGTCTTGGATTTTTTTCTTTTGATCATAGTAAGTTAGAAGTGATCCGAAATGAGCCTCAACTGAAATCATACACTCCTGGTGACTTTATGATGAATGCCAACTGCTCAAATAGACAGCGAGTGGGCGAAAACAAACATACCGCTTTTTTTTCAGAACAAGGACTGTTCAAATTCTATATTTTCAAAACACAAACCCTACTGCAGAAAATGCTTTTGAAAAATAATATTTACCTCCTTTCATGAAAACGTTGCAGTTTGTAATCACAGCTTCTTCCTTCTCATTCCCGTCGGCATCTAGTTTGATGACTTTTTGTGAAATAGGGACAAAGGATTTTCCGGCATGTGCAGCAACAGCTTCTTCGGCAGTCTCGAACTTGACGATCGCACATGGTTTTCTGAAATGAAGTCAAATGTAGAATCAATATTTTTATGCCATCTTGGCTTCGCCGTCGCCGGCGGATTTTAACGTGACGACTCCGGGTCAAAATCTGCGCAAATAAAACATCCGGACAAATGGAAAAAAGTCTAACCCAGTCAAAATACAAAATTTCGACGGTTAGATGGTTGGTACCATTCACAGGATGTCAATATTTTAAAGTAGATTTTCTTAAATATTTTAGCGTAAAGGGAACTAATTTCAAAGAAACCGGTTTGAATGCGGCGTGGTCGCGCGTTCAGGCTGCTATTTCACAATTCAACATCGTAACGTAAAAGAAGGTATTTTTGCGAAGACATTAAGATATGCAGAATCGGCTAGAAATCGAAGTGAGCCACAGTTGATTAAGGCAAATTTAAATGATACCCCATTTCATCGGAAACCAAGTCGCATCCAATAACAGCTTGATACGGAAACCACCCACAGGCATCGTCTAAGTTCGGAATGTATTGGTCCGGTAAAATTTTGATGACGAGTTCCATCATTCTTGGAGTTGGTTTAATAAGTCTCCCGAGCTTTCCTTCAAACTCTTCTTTTCTTTTCAAAGAGCCCGTTGCTGAAATATTCTAGAAATTAGATAGACTAAGTAAACAATCACTTTGTGGTAAGAAAACTTTGATTCGACGGCCATCTCCACTTCGAAAATAGATTAAATGTTTTAAAGCTTCGTCCATGATAGCAACGAAGCCAGGGAAATAAAGTGTAAGCTTTCTGAAAGTATGCAAATAAAAGAACTGGCCCTTAAAAGAAAATAAAAGAACGAACCCGTGCGAAGACTTATTACCCTCAGAATTGAATCTCATCGGGAAGTTGATGTCGCAAGAAGTAGCTTTTTGAATAGTGCGGTAGATGAAAACATTATTAAGATCAGCCCACATGACGTTATCAATAATCAACTTCTTCTCATCGCGAGGACCCTCACATACTGAAGAATTCGATTTTGAAACGATTGTTAAAATAGCTCTTACGTCTCCATTGGAATTCCGGGGCGCCATCCCAGTGCATTTCGTAGGGTGATTTTTCATCTTCATCCTCGTAAACTTTTTTCTTTGGGACTGGAAGTTTTTGTTTATCTTTCTCTGGTACCTCTGAAAAAAATAAAGAATGAACGGAGAAACAACACCCAAACAGTTTCCAACTCATTCCCTTCTACTAGCTTTATTACAGCAGTACTGAAGACCGACCACAGGTCGGCTCACTTCTTGAATCAAGCGTGAAAAAGAATTTTTCAGTGCAAATTAGAACGTGTAGCCAATTTTTTAGGCTAGAACTAGGCTTGTTCTCATCGTGTAACTTATTTTTCGTCGATTTTCAAAAAGTGGAACCGACCTGTGCTGAAGACTCGAGAATAAAGGTAAACTAAAAACTCATCCCAGATCAATACAGAATCTCAATAACGATTTCTTCGTTAAGAAAAGTTTGGAAACTGTGGAAGTATCGAATTTTTAGTCGATGAATGAGGAACATCTTCGTCTTTCCGAAATTTTGAAATCCGCGTAGAATTTCAAAGTTATCCATTTTCCGTTAAACAGAAAAAATGGTAATTATTGAGAAAAACAGTCCAAGCTAGTGAGAATCGGAATAGGTCGTTGATAGTCACAGCTGAGTTTAAGCAGTCAAATGAAACAGCGAACCTTTCTTCCCTTCCCCGTCATCTTTCTCATCTGTGCCTCCCTCCATCGTCACATCAATCCCATTGGTGCTTTCATCATTTTCAGCACCAGTTTCTTCTTCATGTTCGTCATCTTCTTCGAGTTCTTCAATAACCTCTTCATCTCCAACCTCCTCAGCCATTTCAAGATCAGCGAGTGCACGTGCATCTTCATCGCTTATTTCAAGCAAATCGGCGGGAAGTTCGTCAAGTGACTCGACTTTCATGCCGCTGATCTCAACATCCTTCTTTCGACCCATCATGCGGTGCTTATGGGTTTTCTCAGTGAAGCACAAAAGCACACGGAGAGCATTGCTCTGTAATGGGAAGACACTCGAAATTAAAACGTCGAAGCTATGATTCAGAAATCTTCCAGTTTACGCGAAGACTTTCAATTCTCATCACTTTTTCTCATGTTGCCTTTCCGGAAACATAAATAAAATTCAAAAAAAAAATTCAATGCGCGCCACCACAAAAATCTAGGTTAAGTCAACATACCTGATTTGGGGCATTTTGTTCAAGCTTCGGAACTCTAACGATCTGAAAGACGAATGATTGTAAATAAAGATGGAGGGAATATTGTTAAAACTTACCGCTTTCAATGTTGCGGGATCAAGTTTTTGTTCCTCAAGGAGCATATTTTTAATACAGTCAGCAAACTGTTCATATGTATCGGCAAGAAAATCAGTAGGAAGATGACTCAATAAAACACAGCTGAAATTGTCATTTCAATAAATATTTTTCCGTTATAATCCATACAAAGAGATATCCAGAAGTCTGGGATCTCCACCATGTTGAGCGTAAAATTCGGGAATCAAATCCTAAACAACATAAACTTGAAAATCGTCGAAGGCAGGAATTAGGCTAAAGCTACACATACTCTCGGTTCTTCTTTTAAAGATTCCACCTCGACCTGCCCAGTTTTAACGGCTTCATCATTGTCAGTCATTTCTACTGAAAAAAGATACATTTATTATAAATTAAATAGGAGCCACTATATATTATAAAGGAGCGATAAAGGAGGAGCGATATATTATAAATAGATTCGACAGGGGAAGCAATGCATTGCATGAAAAAGACGCAATGTGGAGGGTGCAGCGCGCGACGTTCGATTTTTCCCATTTTGAGAACTTCGTCAACTCGGAATTATGAAAAATTTGACTCAACAGTTCGATACCCCAACATTTCGTAATAATTTTCAAAAAATTTAAAGATTTTTTCCGAACATTTGAAACATTCCATAATAAATAACTTTAACATTGTCGCGGATGCTCGAGTAGCGAAACTAGTTCAAACTTCCTTGTGAGTGTCATGATTGCAAAAACAGCAGATAAAGAAAAAAAAGCGAATAGTCGTGATGGTAAAATTTTTCCTGATAGTTATTCAGCCCATATCGCAGTGCCGAATGACGACGGTTTTTTATTTTACACGGAATGCGGGCGCGCGGTGGTAGTGGATTGCGTCAACATCAACTCGCTTGCGCGATTTGCGAGCTAATGGCAGCCGATGACGCCGTTTTATCCGACACTTTCTGGGTGTCAAAGCAAACGCGCTCTACAGAATTCAAGATTTAGGCGGTAATTTCAAATTTAATTTTATACGCAAAAAAAAACGTGATCAGGAGAGAAAATGTATTACACGCGAATGTTGTTCATTTAATGAAGAACAACCTGATGAATTCATATGAAAGATGTCTTTCCGATCGAATTACATTCATTTACAGAAAATTATGGAGGGACCAGCAGCTATCAACGAAAAACACTTGGCGAAAATCTCTTTTAACCCATCCAACTCGGTAAAATTTCTTTGAAAGTAGCTACATTATCATCCGAAGGCCAAAAATCCTCAGTTTGCCTTGTTCATCTGGTTGTCCAAACGTTCATCAGCTTCGAATTAAACTTGAAACATTTCTACCGTTTCGTGGCCTAACCCGTTGCCATCTTTGAATCTCAAATTCTAACAATTTCCAGAACGAATACTAATTCAGGTCATCTTCCAACCAACAATAGAACGACAGAAGATTACGGTAGATATTACGAACAATGAGTCAATGGACATTTTGGTGAAATGGAAGTCGACCAGGCCAGCAGTCTACCACATGATCCCAACATTTTCCATAATATCGTCGGGGGAAACGGCTCAGACGGAGCTGATTTGCAAAGGAATAACACAACAACTTCGCTCAGGTGTATCCAGAGACAGGTTAACGGTTTCAGAGAATACCCGGGGATGTAAGATGTTCCAGATTTTCAATTGTAATCATACCTATTTCCACTACGAATCTGTCTGCAAAAACTATCTGGAGCGATTTTGAATCCCGAAAAAAGCTTTCCATGGGGAAATTTATCAAGAAAACCATTTTCATTTTGTATGCCGGTATTAATGACAAGGTTGACTTTTTGAAATCGAATTATGGGGAACCGACCAATGTGAGAAACGATAAGAATGACATTTCACAAAAAAAGAACGGTCAGATGGACGGAAACAAATATGAGATTTCGAATGAAGATAACTTGGATGACTTAAAAACAACTCGAACTGCTGGAGAATTCACTTGTTTGATCATCCCATCTCAACAAGCTACAGGACTACAGTAGGTACATACTATTTTGTACTACCTATTGAGCTGTAGCTAAGATTAAAACTCTACAACCCCAATAAAAAGCAATATACAAAATTTATTGTTTTATGAAACTTCTTCATGCTACAGTAATTACTTCACTTTTTTTGGCTAGGTACCAGTTCAGTCTTAATTCGAATATTCACGCTTCATTTTTATTCCCTATACTCATCTTGACTTGGTGTCGAGTTTTGATCGAACAAAACTTTTCCATCCAAATTTTTTAGTGAAGTTATCTGAAGTTTCTCATTTCCAAGGATATCTGAAATTGAAAACACTTGCAAATTAGTTTTGTAGAGTTACCAAAATGTGTCCCAGCGATAAGTGGAGTATCGAACGATACAAACTTTTTCCACACAGAATATTTATTTTTTGACCAAAAAACTTCGCTGTTCTCCTGCTCGTTTTCTGAACATCCAGTAGTAGAAGGTTCTGGGAAGGTCCTTCCGCATCTGATCGTGAATGGCAGCAGATTAGTGTGCACTTTGTGAATTCTGAACAATGTTTTCAGCTTTTGAACACCATTCCGTCCATTATCCAAGAATCGAACAGTAACACTGTTCAAGTTTAGAAGCTCCAGAATCTGAAATCAAGCAACACATGGAACGAACCCAAATATTTATCGTTGTTACATTAAGACAATGAACACTCCCTAAAATCACGTTTCTGGCAAAAACAAAAATTAATTTAAATTTTCACAAGAAAAGTATTCTCACACATTATGTGATTACTAAAATGCGGATTTTTTTAAAACTTCTTCCGAATTGCATATTACCTCACAACGTGCCCATTTCGTGGATAAGTGTGGCGAGGAAACAATTGCGTATAGCTTCCCTTTCTCTAATGAGGTTTTTCTGTGAATTTTTCGCGTTATTCATTTTTAACAACTGTTATAACCTACATTTCTTCATAGCTGAGCGGTTTTTGATTTTTTGAGTTCGAGTAGAAATCATGCAGCTGCCGCAAGTAGTTCGCCATTTCTCCTAATTTTTCTAGAAACCAGTTCTCATCTGAAAATTTCTGATATTCCTCCTTTATTCCTTCCTCTAACAACAAAAAACTCACCCATCTCGCTATTCGGGACGAACGGATAGATTATCATATCAGAGGGTGAATCTACTGTTTTCACATCCACTAAACAATAAAAGCATCCGTTTTCGTCAATAATTTCCTTAAACTTCAACGCATTCCATTCGACTACACGTAGACCAACAGTCCAGTTGGGGTCTTCTGCCATCCAGTTTTGTGAACATTCATTTAACCAGTCTTTTGGAAGCTCCTGACGAAATACTTCTATTTCGCCTCCAGGCGTGTCAAGGTTGACAAGCTGATTACTACTCATCAAATTTACAGGGAACAAAGATATCGAAACATTTTTCATGAATGCTATACACATCTCTTCAATACTTATTGCTTTATCAGTGTCATAGATATTATCTAGCCCATACATGTTTACCTTAAAAAATAGGCTGTGGAAAGTTTAAAAAGAACAATTACTACCAACAGAGTAGGACGAACGGGGGAAGTGAGTAAATCAACCTGGCATGCTGTGATTTGAAAAAAATCGAAGTTGAGCAGCACTTTTGCAAAACTACTACATTGCTCGAATGACCATTCTCCTCCCTGCATTATTATTTGAATATTTCGTGCGTCGACGTTAAAGTGTGATAAATGTGGAAACTTACGGAGAGATTTATGAGTCTACTCAAAGACACGTGCATAACTTGCCACGGGATACATCGCTGGCTATCTTCAATTTCGAACAGACACTGAAAAATAGTTCTTGCAGGACCTTGAAACCTTGAAAACTTTTCTTGATACGAGAGCCGTAACTGCTTCATCAATATAAAAAACTCTGCAAGAAGTGTCGTCACTTTCATTCGCAAGAATGATGCAACGCCCAAACGCGCGATCCTCGATTGGCGCCAGTGCAAAGCAACCAGCCTCAACTTTCTCAAGGGGGGCCAAATAGTAACTGAAAAGAAGTTTCCAACACGATATAACCTACGACCCTCACGGCTCTCTGTAAATCAGTGAATCCCGGATGTGGTCTAGTGGGCGAACAAAAATCGAATATGGGGACTCTATCCGGATTATTTCAACTAATGCAGAATCTTTCAGTGCCATTTGCTTGATCTTCAAACAGATAAGGTATTGTACATCGTATTTTTCACTGCACAGCTTACCTTGCCGGAAGTCCCATCGCTTTCCCATGTAAGCTTCCCATATGGCTCAAAATCTTTCATCCTTAAAGTTTTTTTTTAATATTCAAATAATAATTACTATATAGTATATAAAGATTAATGATTCCCTGAAAATGTTTTTCAACCGCTGACAGAGCTTGCAGTTTGAATGCGAGTACAATATATTTTTGCCACAAACTCATGACATGGGAATGTGATAACCAAACTCCTGAAATTACAACAAACAAAAAACAGAGCTTCTTTATTATACACTCATTCGGACTTGAATAGAATCCTCCGTGATAACAAATGAATCTACTTAAATAAATTAGGGATTGGATCAGAACATTATTTTAAAATACATGAAAACGCTACCCCGTGATTAAAGAAGGATGGTTTGACAGTAGCTTACTCAATTCTTTGCGGTCGATAGAAATGCCACAAGAGCGGCGGACCCAGAAGTTGAAATTAGGAGATTGAAGATTGGAGCTACGTTAGCGAGAAGGAAAAAAGCGGAGATGAGCATGATAGTCAGGAAGAGAGTATTCGTGTAGAAAATCGACAAGTAGGTAGACTCAGTATCAGCTACTTCGTTCTTACGAAACAATGCGCGCTCTTCCTTCTCTTTAATCGTCATTTTTTTGTCGCTGGCGTACTTTCCGTTGATCTCCTTGTCAACAGCGGCACCACGTTTCATGACGATTCTAAATTCATTTTCACTATTCGATGATGACATCAAGGAATTTACTCACTGATGCTTCAGTAGTCTCTTTTGGTTCTTGCATGCCATCGTAAGAAGATAAGCAGTAGAAACACTGGACATCACCCATATGATCCAAGAATCCGCAATCTGAACGACATTTCGATGATTAAAAAAACTGATTTTGCTCACCTCCATTTGATGAACTCCGTAGAAAAGGTAAATTGGGGCGAGCGAAATTATCAGAGCATTGGCATAGAAGAAAAGAGTACCCTTGGTTGAGGTGGAAGACGAGTAGCTCGAAAGCAGAACTTCTTCCTCTTTGGTGAGTTTTCCCATGTTCGCGAAAGCTGGAAGTTATTATATTAGAACAACGATGACATCGATACAAATACGGGAATAAAAAAGTACGATATATACAAATGAAGTTGAATTCATTGTGTTTCCACTACGGCGCGTCGAAGAGTACAACGTGTCTCCTTCAACTCGCAAGTCAATCTTCGCTTCTGCATTTGTACGTCGTGGTGTATACACCGCACTGCCTCCTCCGGTCTGCAAGATTTGCGTGTGTACCCTCTAAACTGTTAGCCACCGTGTTGTGAGGAAACACACGCAGTCGAACTACAAATTCTTGGCACCTTGCCAAGTGACGTACCGTACTCCTTCACTCGTTTATCCCTTCTGTTGGAGGTTTCTCTATCGACATTGTTACCATACGGGCCGTCGACTTCCCATCGTTTTCACTTTATTTAAAATCCCTCCGTTTTCGCGAATTTTTCAAGTTTTTTTTTGTTTTGAAACTTATTTTACTTTTCAATTTTAGATACGAATGGCGGATACTGGACGTAGCCCGAGACCAGCCGGAGGAGCGGTTCGTCAGCGCAGAGGAGGTAGTTTTTCGAAAAAGATTATTAATCACTGTGGTTTTCAGGAGCTGCCGCTGCTCCAGCGCGTGCTCGCGGAGGAAACAATGGAGGACTGTGGCGTTTCTACACTGAGGACTCGACAGGACTGAAGATCGGACCAGTTCCAGTTCTCGTCATGTCCCTCGTCTTCATCGCATCCGTTTTCGTACTCCACATCTGGGGAAAGTTCACCAGAAGCCGTGCTTAAGACGATTGCAAGTCACTTTTCATTGATATGGGTTGTTAATGTTTTCCTATCATTCTTATATAATAACTTTCTTATTCTGTCCGGATGTCCGTTTTTCCGTTTTTCCGTTTATCCGTTTTTCCATTTGTCCGGATGTTTTCTGTGCGCACTTT
>LR564032.1:0-50752 GCA_900536345.3 Caenorhabditis sp. 39 LS-2015 | reverse complement strand
ATATCAATGTCCGGACGTAATAAATACTTATTAGAAATTGTCTAGGAAAACTGTAATCCAGCTGGAAACGGCGGCGATAGCCGCCGGAGCCATGCTGGTTATTTATAAGTTAAAATTATATGGCTCGCTCCGTTTAACTGAAATATTTGTGATTTACAAAATGAAAGATCGATTTTATACTTAGCAAACAGTCAACATTCACATTTAAAAATAACTATTGTAAAAAAAGCTATTCAGTCATCATGGATCGTCATTTTTTCGTGGTCCATCTGCTTCAGTTTCTTAACTGCAGTCTGTCGCCAGGTTATTTTTTCTCTTTCCATGAGATCTTGCACCCGAGAATCCCAATCGGCTGCAGATTTCATTTCCTTAACTTCAAAATGTTTTAAAACTCCCCTTAACCATTCAAACCTTCTCGTAGTCTCGTTTGAAAAGCTTATACGCCTCGTTTACTGATTTATCAATCGCCATTGCGTATAGGTGGACAACTGCCGTCAATGTCAGACTGCAATTGAATGTTCAATTTTGGGAGTATTCCGTCATTCATAAGGTTATGTTAGAAATACCGATTGATGACTTACCCAGACGAAACTCCTAACCCAATAGCTTTTACTGATCCAATGAGGCCTAGTGGGAACGTGAAAACACTTCCGACTATAGCTAAAAGTAGAAACCGTTATTCCTCCCAGGTCGAGTACCTGTATGTAGCAAATATGCCGTCGCACCTGATATGGCCGGGAAGTACCATGATGAGAATTTGTCACGATATGCCGTAGCATGAGTAGTCAGAAGTCTGCAATGAAACTTTCGGTGCAAAATTGGAAACTGTAGCTAACACGATGGATCCAGATATAAGTGCGCATTTTAATCCCACACTAAATCCAGATTTCGCAAATCGTACAATTGCGTAGTCAATTCTCCTTTTCTGAAAGAAAGATGGTGAGCAATTGGAAGAATCTGTCAGACATACCACGGCATCGCTAGGGCTCAAGTACTTTCTGCCAACGTTATTTGTTTCGTACGCATGTCTAGCTTGTGCGTATCCTGTAGCACCACCAACCAGGAATCCTCCTAGAAAAGACATCCGAACAACCTAAACTCTATGCTAGTTCGGTCTCGAAATCAACAACATACTCTTTTCACTACATCCAGTTCCATCGAGTGTTCATTGGTGTAAATGTTTTCCAATCGCTGCCATCCTGTCAGCTCACTGTGTTGAGCGAGAACCGCGCATGGAACTTCGTCATTTTTGCAATTCACGATCTCTTTTTCGGAAACAGGAAGGGAGGCCTGACTGGTTACTGTCAGTTTGTTTTCTGATCCTGTCCAGCCTAGCCACTCCCACCATCCTCCTCCCTGGCCCGTCATAAAACAGGCTGAATGTTTTCCCTGTATTTTCTTAAAAATGAACAGTTTTCAAAGGTACGGAGTCGTTTAGAAACGATGTTCGAAAATGAAATGCTCATGAAAGTTATTCATCACAAACAATAATAATATTTGTTTTATTTTAAGATGTTAGAATCATAAATTTGTCAATGTTATATTTGTTTTTCTAAATGGGTTTTGAAGTCATAGACGGCAAGAACACAACTTTGTGAAATATTCGAGAGAAGCGTTCAATTGCGTCGACAGCCGGATGAATGTATATAATTTTTTCGGTAGCTTGCGGACCTGAATTATTCATACTTATCTATCTAAAATTTTCTGATTAAATTTACTGGAAAAAGGGGATGCAAGTTTAGGAGAGACAAGACTCCGTTCCAGAAGCTCAATGCAACCAAGTTTTTCGAGAAGACCAATCTGAAACAACAGAGTTTTTTTTCTTAATGTGAAAATCATATACCATTTCTCTGATAGCAATCGGTTGAACAGCAAATTCGTAAATGTAGAGAAGATCTTTGAGTTGAATACCTATTTTTCCAACAATAGCGAGAAGAACGCTTTCAGCAAACCACCGAACAACAGGCAGCGAAATGACACCTGCAACAGCAATACTCGTCATTGTGCAGTCACCGACAAGTTTACCAATTGGCGAGATCCATGGTCTCGGACACCATCTTCGGTCACCTATGATAACGGTCCAAACTGGCTCGTATTCGATGCTCACCCATCGCTGCTCATCAACTCCGCACTCTATAATCTGTTGTTCTTCATTCAAGTTGTTCAGTATACAAATCAATCTATCTCCAGGGAATTTGACATTTCTTTGTATGTCAGACGTTGTAACACCAGCAGCCTTCGAGGTCCTGATCAATTGAATCACAGAGCGAATTTGACGTCTTTTGTGAATGTCAAACTTTAGAACCCAATCATCAAAAGGACTTCGTTCCTTGACGATACGGCCTCTGAGATTACGAAAATAAAAACTTTTTAAAAGTAGAAGACAACATACGTGTCTAAGAAGTTTACAACTTCTGTCAGTATTTCGTCTTGCTGCAGAAAGTCCCCAATTTTATCAAGAGAAACTTGAATTTTTTCGAAATGAAGATCGGCAGACTCCAAATATCGGATTTTTTTTATAGTCTGATCTTTATCCACCAGCGAGAAAGCACCAAGAACATCAGTCTCGACTTCCATTTCCAGCATATATTTGTTATCGTAAAACGTAGAAGAGGATACAACGACAATTTCCGGTGAGTCGCCTATCAACTTTATATTCTCCTCATTTACGTCGTCAATTTCTTGAAACAACCGTCCACTCCCGTCAATCAGTTCCGAATGAAAGCGATGCGAAAAAAAATGACGGAAGCTGAATATGGAAATGATTCCAAGTTGATTGACAAAACTCACTAGTAGGATAGGGTCGCATGATTTTTGGCTGCAACGTCCGCTGTAGGATCTGAACTTCTACTTCTTGAAACAAGCCCGTCGGTTCGAAGGCTCTGTAAAACATGCTGCAGCACAGAGGGGGGAATTTGATCAAGCACTTTCTCCGCAAACTCTCCATTCTTCGAATGGATCAAAACGCTCTGTAACAGTAGTATGAGTGTTTTTAATGGAATATTTCTCACCAATAGTACATTTGTTGTTACGCAATGTTGAACATGACTGATTGTCGACGGTTTCTGAGATCGATGAGGAAGAGAGTTAGATACAGTATTTTCCTTAGTAACAGAGACATTTCCACTTGTTAAAAAGTTCTTAAAGCTGGCATCGGAAATGGAAGAAGACGGAATTCGATCATTGTCACTGCAAGAAGAAGTATTTTCTACCACCCAAAAAAATGGTTTTCACAAACATAAAAAGAAGCCTCATAGCAGTTCTGAAAGCTTCCTTGAAAAATTCTGTTTTGGAATGACTGGGGGAGACGGGTGTTGAACAGAGATCTGTACGTAAACGACGCATTTCCTGAAAAATGTTGAGTTCAAAACCAGTAAAATCAAAAAGTTAACAAACCGGAAAAGTCGACAAATTTCTAACTACTCGTTGCAAATACGCCAACCGGTTTGATCTTACAAGCTCACGAACTCCACAAGCCATCAGACTCTGCACAGTTTTGTTGCGGCTCTCCGGAACAAATTCGTGCATCAAATCCCGCAAAACTGAGGGGTCCAACCAGAATCGGTAAACTGGATTAAGGAAGAAACCGACAGCACGAATCATTATCAGCTGATCTCTTTCCTTCGAAGAAAATCTACAACGAACACTAACTCGCGATGATGAGCTCACAATGTCAACGCTGTCCGGCTTCCTTTTCTTTGGCATTCTCGTCGTTTTCTAATAATTTAAAATACTACAGACAACACTCGTCAGAAAATTCACCTGTTCTTTAAACTTCACTTCGAGATTTCGGAACTGTTTCAGAGGCTTCGGAGGGCACTCGACTCTCAGATTAATGTTGTTTTTGACAGTGTCACCATCTGTGAGGGTGAGTCTTACAAAATTGTTCCAGTCCTTTTGAAGAACTTGCACTCTGTGAAGATTTGTATAAGTTTTGTAAAACGTTAGAGCAAACCTGTTTTCAATCTGATGCCTAAAAATATCAGCGTATTTCCGGAACTTTGTAACAAACCACGAAGTGATATTGTGGGGGACCGAAAGAAGATCCCAATGCCGTTTCAAATGCAGAAATAGTGCGCTGTCAAAACCTCCAACACCATCTCGTAACAATGGAGGATGAATCTTCTGGAGCACTTCACTCGGATTTCGCTCAACTTGTTTCTGCAATTTTTCTTGGATCATGATTCGTTTCGAAAACGAAAATGAAACTAACTTTATCGAAAATTCCCAAAGATAAAAGTTTGTGCCTCGTTGCACAACGCTGTTCACCAATATCATCCATGCGATAGGATAAAGGGGTTGACTGAACAATCGCACGAAGATGGTGCCAGTAGAGAAGAACATCTTCCCGAGTATCTAAGGTGTATTCATACACCTTATACTGACCTTGTTCAATAGGAGGATTGACACAAGCGTAACCCTTCGAACTGCTACTAGTGTCTACCAATTCGACACTGAAAAAAGGTGATATTTTGTAGTCGCATAATATTCTCTAACTTAGGAGCAATGAAGAACATTGATGAAGATGAACCGGGGAACCGCTTAACCGATGGATTCGGTCCTAGAGCTCCGAGACCCATAGACGCGAGCAGACAAAGAACATGTTCTAACTGTTTGTGAACTTTCTTCTCTTTCATCAGCGTTTCTCTGATCTCAGTGGGCAAGTATCCAATACAAAGATGTCTTTTGATTGGGTCCGTCAAAAAAGGAAGAAGAGCATTTCTCTAAAAAAAGAAGAGGTATTGATAAACTACTGATGATGCATTACATCGATCGTTTTCGGAACGTAGTTGGCAAGAACAAAAACGGAAAGAGGCATTGCTGCTAGAAAATCTTGCACCATGAACCATCCTGCACTAACACCATCGTATTTTGGCTGTGGTGGCATGAAACGGTACGGAGATTCTTCGTCGAAAAATACTTGTGCATCACTTTCATCTTTTACCGGCCAGGAGTCAAAAGCATGCGTTGGTGGGAAACTATAAAATTAAAGTATCTACCGAGCAGAAATAATTAAACCAACATCTCAAAAACAGTCGTCGTCTCCCCCAATGATTTATGTCCATACACAAAATGCCAGGCCATTTCGTGAATCAAGTAGAGACGAATGGCTTTCGCCTGATATCCTAACGAATCTCGACCAAAGTAGTATGCGCTTGAACGTTTCCTTGCGTTCGGAACCGTGGGATTTTTCGCTTCAAAATTATTTATATTGTTTCATAATAGGGAGGGTACTCACCGAACAAGTTGACCATTGCTTGATTTGGATCCTCTTCATATGTTTCATCCATAGTGATTTCTTCGATATCCTCTTTCTGACTCTCATTCACTTCGTCACACTCTTCCTCGTCTTTGACCATCCTCTAAAAATTAACTTTAATAATGCTCAGAAAATAATTAATTACTCCTTTCCAACTGTTCCGAATTACTTGAATCCGGAAAAAGTGATATCTGTCTTTCATGCTTCTAGATCTAGACAAATCCTCGTCAATCGCTTCAATTTTGTCGTCAAATTCGGTACACACGGTTTCTTCCTTCTTTTTGAAAGTTCTTAGCTGTCCATGGGGAAATACTCTTCCTTCTTTATGATAAGAATCCAGGATATCTTGAATAGCCTTGTATACTTCAGGATCATTAACGTTTTCGATAGACTTGTGCCCAATAACTTGAATCTTAAAAACTGGTCTGATACTTGAGCGTCATATAATAAAACACTAACTTGATAATCCACACTATCTGATCGAACGGTAGTGTCCCACAATCCAAGCAAACCTTTGTTCTTCAAAGCCAATAAGCATTTAGTCACTGACTTTTTGTCGATCTGAAACTTTCGGAGTCATTATAGTGGTAAAACTAACGGAAAACCTGAAACTTGTATCCATCGGCCATCTCCTCTTCACTTATTTGTTTGATCATTCGGTTCATAGTAACAACTACTCGTTGATGGAGAATCATCCGCAAGATACGATTCAATCTCTTTAGTGAAACATCGCTGATCCTCAGTGTATCTTCAAAAATATGGATAATTTCGGTAGAAGGAAAAATCACACACTTAGCTTCTTATCTGGAAACTTGATAACTTCGCCAATTTTGAATGGGCACGGACATTGAGCCAAATTTTCGAACTCTTGCAGCAACTTCTCAAACTTTTCAGGAGTCTCGTTTTCCTTCCAGTAATATCTGAATTCATAATTAAATTTTAAACAAGAACAAAAATTATACTCCCAACCTGATTGTTCGAACTTTTCCATTCATTTTCTGATATTGGCCTATATGATCAGGGTGTTCAGTTGTGCAGCTCATAATGTGGTTCGTAACTCTTCGACCGCCTGTCTTGACTGTAGCGTCATATCCAATTGCTTGGCCAATCTAAACTGAGTCTCAATTTTTGAAAGAAAATGTATATCACCTCAAATCGTCCAATTCCTTCTGTTCCTGTGGTTCGAATTGTGTCAAGAATAACGTCAGTAGACATCCGATAAACTGTCCGAGGAGACCAATGACCAGGAACATACGGCATATATCCACTTGCTGAAATAAAGACAGTTATTTATTACTTCAAACAAATTGATATTACTAATATCTTTTTTGAAATGCAAGGGTCCATTAGGTTCTAGAAGTACGCCATCAGCTGCTCGTTTCCGACAACTTGTCGATAGAATTTCAGCTACTTCTTGATCATCTATTTGAGAGTCTTCCTGGCTCGTGCATGGATCGTGTTCCTGAACAGACTTTCTCTCCAGTTCCCAGGTGATTCACTTAAAAACTAATACCTCTGCTGAACTTTCATATTCCTTATCATCCAGAGAACACTCATCGTCCGAAAAAACATCTTTTTCTGTGAAAAATTTAGTAAAACGAAATTGGAATCAGTAAAAAACGTACGTTCGGTCTTCCGTTTCCTATTTTTCCTTGCAGAATATTTCGAACTGGACAAATCCATCTAAAACTTTGATCATTAAATGCGAATATTAAAGTTTTGAACTGGGGAAACGTTTTAAAAAAGTTATGAACACTTTTTCAAAAAGAAGATCTGCAAACGCGCCAAGCTCGCGAAACGCGCCATACAACACTCGCTGGCGTATATTAGACAGTACGAAATGGTGCAATTTAGACTAAATTATTTAGTTTTGAAACAGTTCAAGCTTGAAGTTGAAATAAGAGGATTAATATTTAGCAATTCCTTGGAGAAAAATAATAATCTACTGTGAATTTAGGTCTTAAAATGCACTTTCTACTCAAAAACGACATATATAGGAGGTTTCACACACTGCTCCGACACAAGTCTCATATTTCATATCGTTCCACATTGAATTGGGTTTCTTCTGAGATTTCACAAGTTTTGAATGGTAATTTATTTAGTTGACCTATTCGATTTGTTTATGTAATTCTAGCACGACGATTTCCCCAACGGCGAGCAAAACCAACGGAAGAATCATCAGGAAAGCGGATTTCCAACGGTATGAATAACATTTTTATCTTTAATCCGTAAACAAAGTTTTTTTTTAGATTTTTTGGGGAAAAAATGGGAGTTTGAGATCAGTTGGAATTCTAAAGGACAAAGAGAGACGAAAAATGAAGCGAAGCGAGCAGCAGATGGTGGGAATAAGGAAAGCAATGGAGATGAGGACCCAAGAAAGAAACTGATGGAAAAGCTGAAACGGTACCTTGCTGTTTCGTTATTTGCTTATGGAGTTTTATTCATGCTGAGGTAAGTCGTTTTTTCTCTTTCCCGACTTTCAAAGGTTTTGTCATTGTAAATACAACGTATTCTAGCCCAAAAAATAATGGAGTAAACGCTGACAAAATATCTTGGAGTGAATTCATCAACGAACTTCTGCCAACCGGACAGGTTTATCGTATCATTGTGTTTCCTGAAAAGGACACTGCCTTTCTTTATGTCTATGACACTGGTGCTAAAAACTCAAAGGGAGAACGCTTGGCTAACCTCTATAGGGTCGGAATCCCTTCGGTAGCGCGATTTGAATCCGAAGTCCGAGCTGCAGAAACAGCACTTGGTCTTCCACCGGATCATTGGACACAAATCGAGTATAGAAGAAGTGAGAACATGTAAGATTTCAAGAAGTAAACATCAAAAAGCTATTTTTAAGAGCACAATGGTTTACCATTATTTTGCTCGGAAGTCTTCTTGTTGGCGGATTTTTATTGTTCCGAAAGTTTAAGGGATCTTTCAACATGTCCGATATGATGTCGAACATGACTAAGGGAAAGTTCACAGTCATAGATCCACACAGCGTTGAAGGAAAAAAGCAGCTAAAAATCAAATTCAAGGATGTGGCTGGCTGCAGTGAAGCCAAGGTTGAAATTCGAGAATTTGTTGACTATCTTAAAACTCCAGGACGTTTCACGGTAACCGTGTTTTTCTCTATGTGAATTCAATTAAGTGCTGTAGAAATTAGGAGCTAAGCTCCCACGCGGTGCTTTGCTCACGGGACCTCCAGGATGCGGAAAAACTCTGATTGCAAAAGCACTAGCGGCAGAATCGACGGTGCCTTTCATTTCTATGAACGGATCTGAGTTTGTCGAAGTTATTGGTGGTATGTCATGGACTTTGCAATTGATGTTTTTATTTTTTAGAATCTATTTCCAGGTCTAGGAGCTTCCCGAATCCGTGGGTTGTTTAAAGAAGCCAGATCAAGAGCCCCGTGTATCATCTACATTGATGAAATTGATGCAATCGGACGAAAACGGAGTGAAGGAAAAGGCGCCGGAGGGTTTGGCGGCGGATCTGGAGAAGAAGAGCAGACTTTGAACCAGTTGCTCGTGGAAATGGATGGAATGGGTTCTGGCAACGGAGTTGTGGTCCTAGCCAGCACCAACAGAGCCGATGTCCTAGACAAAGCTTTACTACGGCCTGGTAGATTTGATAGACACATTACCATTGATCTGCCAACATTGCTGGAGAGAAAGGATATGTTCGAGTTGTATATGCGAAGGATCAAACTCGATCACGCACCGCAGGAATACTCACAGAGGCTAGCAGCAATGACACCGGGCTTCTCTGGTGCTGACATTATGAATGTATGCAATGAAGCAGCGATTCGGGCGGCATCGAGTAAACATCATGTGGTTACCATAAGCGATGTGGAATACGCTCTTGACAGAGTTCTCGCTGGATCAGAAAAAAGAAGCCGTTCTTTGGTAGAGGAAGAACGAGAAGTGGTAGCTTATCATGAAGCAGGTCACGCTCTCGTCGGATGGATGCTGGAGCATACAGATGCACTTTTAAAGGTTTTTATTCGTATTCATTGTTTTACTTTTATTCTAAAATGTTTTCAGGTTACTATCATACCACGCACCTCAGCGGCCTTAGGATTTGCACAATATTCTCCGAGAGATAAAAAACTTTTCACTAAGGAAGAACTGTTTGATCGAATGTGCATGATGCTGGGTGGACGTGTTGCAGAGAATTTGAAATTCGGAAGGATTACTTCTGGAGCACAAGACGATCTTCAAAAGGTTACAAAGTCTGCGTACGCGCAGGTGAAAATCTATGGAATGAGCTCAATAGTTGGACCAATGTCTTTCCCCAATACGGATGGATTCCAAATCAAACCTTATAGTAAAAAATTTGCATCGGTTTTTGACCAGGAAGCATCACTTATTGTGGCCAGAGCGAATGACGCCACAACTTCTCTGATTTCCAAAAACATGGACAAATTAGAACTGGTAAAGAGAATGGAATATGGTTTTTAGGCTACAGTTTATGAATTCAATTTTTCAGATAGCTCAAGAACTCCTGAAGCAAGAAGTTCTAAAGTATGAGGATGTGAAAAAATTAATAGGTACACCAAAATTCGGAGATAAGAATGTCATCGACATTGTCGACACTGTCCTTCCTACTGAAGAATTGTAATCTATTCAATTTTCTTAATTTTTGCAACGGGTGAATTTTTTATTTAGGTATTCATAGATTTGTAGTTTTTTTTTCGTTATATTTTGCATTTAATGAACTGCCATCCGACATATAATCTCGAGATCTTCCAAAGATATTTTAGGAAAAAATGCTTCGCGAATCTCTGATTCCGGTACTTGAGCGATAATGGACGGTATGAGTAGAATTTGGGCACTTTTGATGGATTCTCCTCTGAAAATACGGGCCACGTGACACTCGAGTAGCATTTGCATAGCAGCAAGACGGGTATTCGTAACTTCTTCTCTCGACTCTAAACGTCCATCCTCTGAAAAACCTTATTTTCCATCATTCTTTTCATCTTTTACAACTCGCCTGGACGATAGATTAAGATTACTGTAATAGCCCATTGTTCAACTACATTCAAATTCAAACTGGATATAGTCTTATTAATTAACCTCAGTTTTTCATTAGCACAATGACTGGATAAATCTGTTTCGGATTGCGAAACCATTTGGAAAAGAAGAAGTGAATGCCAGCAATTCAAAAACAGAACCTGAAACTGAAAGCCTTAGATGAATAAGTCTCGATTTAGAGAAATCACCCGTCTGTCAGTAGCTGGAAAGGTGCTTGCTGGAGGAAGAGATGACCACCAATTAACTAAAGAGGATAAGTATGGAGAAGTTTTGGCATGTTGGTCAATGTGATCTTGTCCGAGGCGCCACACGTTTCTCCTTGGCGGTTTTGGATTATTGACTGGGTTCTTGACCTGATCCTGTTGTTTTGTGGGGCTCGAATTTTCCGTCATCGCATGTCGTTCATTTTGCACTGCTGGAAAATTGAACATTGCACTGCTTACATAAATAATTGTTCAAAATCTGAAAGAAAATGTTGAGGATCATGTTACCGTGACGATTCATTGAGACCATGAGACACTTCTGAAAACGACACGCCTGGCATTGATTTCTATGGACCACATCAATCAAGCAGCTGTTTGCCCCTTTACAGGAATACTCCAAGCTTCGGCGAATAGAACGTTTGAAGAATCCACGACATCCGTCACAGGATATTACGCCGTAGTGACGTCCTTAAGAAAACATGAAGTGAAAGCCTCAAAATTTCATGCGCACACCAGATGAACGATCACCACAAACTTTGCAGACGGCGTTATTGCATAACATCTTGAAATGGCTCTCTTAGGAGAGGAATGTGGGTGGCTGATAGTCCGAGGCGTTTGTCAAGTGGCTGGAAGATGCCAAGTAGGAAAACGATAGTCAATGAACGTGAGAAATTGTGTGGGGGACCACGGTTATTTGAGAGGCACCGGCTAATCGCCTCAAAGAATCTATTTCGTGAAAGCTCTTGAGCAGCTCTCGAACTTTTTGTTGAAATTTCCCAACGACACAATTTCCGAACAAATCTTTATTTTTTTTAGAAAAGTACGAAAAAACAGAGAAATCGAAAACTAAAATTTTGAGACATGGTGAAGGCACATAAGTAACTGCAATATAATAAAAGGATGCTGATGCTGCTAAAAAGTTTTGAAGGATCGAAACAATGTTAGAAAATTTTTGAGATTAACAAGACTCGCTCTCTCATCGGGAGATCATGAGAAGTTAGAAAAAACTGGAATGAAGCTTCAAAGCATTTATATTGACGGCATTTTAATAGGAACAGTAGGCGTCTTCAAAGAATCAGTTGAAGATGGGAACTTGAAAGATGTGCTGGACTGGGATGGCATCATGAATGGAGCCATGGGACTAATCAAGTTTGTGAAGGAGTTTATCAGCGAGTTTTGTTGAAACGCGGATACCGGTGGAAATTGGAAAACCTGAAGGTTAACATTCTATTATTTCAGCAATTTGCTGGCAATTAGACTCACTTGGCCATCGGAACTTGGAGTCCTGCTTGAGGCAGAAGGCTCGGCTACTCCGGTTAATCCTAATGTATTTGGTGTAGTTAGAGGAGATCGGAATGGGGACTGCGACGTTAGAAGAGGAGACATCTGAGGCCCATATAGCCCCGCAGATGCCAGAGAAGCTGAGGCAATTGCATAAAGTTGTCCCAGAGATGATTGAAATAGCGGAGAGTTTTGATGTTGAAGCATCAGTAACGGTGAGATGGGTGGAACCACGAAGTTAGAAGTTGCTGTCAGATTCAGAGGATTCGGTTTCGTGCCTTTCTTCAGTGGCGGAGGTTGTCCAGTCCTTGGAACAGATGATCCTGAGGCCGTTGAAGCCGTGTTAGAAGATGCTGTCACAGAAGATGACGTGGCTGGTGATGAGGAACGCTTGCGGCTGTGCCTCATTGTCGTCTCCTCTACTGGGGAGGATGTTGATGGAGGTGGAGATGTAGAAAGGTTCGCTGTTGCAGACGATGCTATGCTGCTGGACGGCGAGCATACACTGTAACGTAAACATATGAAAGGGCTTCCGGGGGTACGGTACCTGTCCGTTGGGCTCGGAGTACTGACGCTATGTGCTGTTGTGGAAGCGGAATCTGTGCTCATGAGACTCAAAGCTGAGAAGTCTGCTCTGTGGTTTGCCACAGGTGGTAAAAATGATGAAGCATCTTGGATCATATCTTTCTCTTCTTTTACGAAGCAGAGTTTGAGATGTTGATAATCTGCAGAGTTGTTAACGTCGGTTACAAATCGGTAGACAAATTTCTTCCCAATAACCTGCAGTGAAGGGATTGGATATTTGATCGACTGTGACATGGAACTTACTTTTTTGATGATATTTTTCTCGTAGTAGTATCTAAGAGCTCTTGAAAGCTTATCATAGTTCATGTGTGGTTTGGCTTTCCTCTGGCCCCATTTTCGGGCTACGGCTTCAGCGTCTATCAAACGAAACTCGCCTTCAGCACCTCTAGTCCATTCAATTATGTCACCGTTTTTCTCTTGCTGTAGCAACTCCAGAAGAAACTGCCAGAGGGTGATATTGGAATCTGTGCTAGCAGTAAGACCTGGAGCTGCAGGACCAGGCGAACGACTCATGAGATCAGAGACGTTCATTTCTTTTTCTGTAAGAAGACATTTCTACTGATAAGAAGTAAAAATCGATTATCTCTCTATTTGATGAGCGTCTGTCGAATAGGGAGAATGAGAAGATGCGAAAAGAGAAGACGAGAAAAATAAAGATAGAGAGCGGAAGAGAACTTGCGATTTGGATGGGGATGACGATGACGGAGAATCGGTGAAAATTGGAGGACAGCAGGTTAAGCGGAAATGAATTGATTGCAAGGAATAATGGAGGGATAAAGAGACGATGAATACAGAAGATTATATTAGAATTCAGAAGCACAAATTGCAATGATTGTAGAAACGGATCAAGGAGCAAGTACTACAGTACATCAGTTTACACTTCACGAAAATCTGGTTTTTGAATATAGAGGATCCAATGTACCGAAAAAGCGGCGATGGTGGTGTAAGTGAGTCATTTGTAGCACTTCAATACAATACAGTCAGTCATCATCAAACAAGAAAGGGTCCGTGCCGTGAGCTGAATAGAGAAATTGGGGTGTGAATCCGGGAGTGATACAGAACAGGAACATGAAAGGAAACCAGAGAAAGAGAGGACGATTACTAAAGGTAAAGAAGATCGGCTCGTTTTTTAGAAGAATGAGTCATTTTTCACCCAAAATTTGGAGGCGGTAGAGGGTGTCCAAAAGCGATAGGACATTGGGAAGAAAAGGAGAAAGAGTGTAATTGATAAGGTGTTTATGTATGATGATCGCTAGTCAAAAACTGGTTCTTTCTGTCCCGCTCTGTCACTATCAACTGTTGGTTGGTCGAGTCGCATGACTTGGGTCTTACCACGAATCTTATGTATTCCAAGAAATAATAGTGACATACTATAGTCATCAGTTCATCAAGAAAACGCCAAGTTCATACGTTCCTTCCGTTTACTGTGCTCCGCTCACGAAAAGACAAATACTCATACATGCCGCATCCTCTTTATGCTAATAAGGAAAACGATCAGTAGTTCGAAATTCCCCTCAAAGGCCCTCAACAACACGCATTATTTGAGCGGTTTCAAGTGTTGTGGAAAAAGTCTGTAGTAATTATGAACATATGTGAAATTTTGGGGAAAAGTAAGAGGTCGGTTTCCAAGTGATAAGAAAGAGACGTTTCCGGGCGTTGATGTCATTTCTGTATAGTTGCTGCGAATCAGTTTGATTATGGGAAACGATAAGGAACCGGCTAGAAATTTTGAGAATTATTAGGAACAAAAACGGAAGGAATCTTACAGGAAGCTAACTTCTTGTTGAGCTCTTTGTCTTTATAATTCATAAATACTGCCCACGGGGCAGCAGCAGGAAAGCGATCAATGGAACAATTTTCGTTGGTAACTTAGGACTACCCGGTCATTCACATTCACCTAATAAAAAGTCATAAAAATGATAGATCGAGCAGATTGAGGTAAGCGGCGAACTCAAAAGATTCAGATGTGGAAACGTAGTCCGCCGCCCGCTACGGAGTCACTGAGTGCATCCAGGAGTGCCAATTGATAGATCGAAGCATATGGAAGAGGCCACCATCGTGACCACCGACGCTAACACTGCCACATGTTTTGGATATAGAGAAGTTTTACTTCCAAACTTTTTGTTTGCAAGAACTGGGGGTCAAGAAAGACGATTTTTGCGTAGCGTGCAGCAATGCGTCAATAAGAAACTAAATGAGCGGATTGCATGGAAAGAAACAGGCAATAATGAGCAGTTTTATAGCTTCGGTAACAGAGGAAAAGGAGACACTAGGATGAACAAGGAAGGATGGGGAAAAGGAAGGAATAATTGTAACATTTGATTGAGGAACAGTACATTTACAAAAAACTTCTTCCTATGAGATGTAGTCGAACATTCGAATTTAGCTTATGTTGCACTATTCACAATTGTCAACGTCCGATTTTTCAAGAGAACAGACCGCTACGTAGGCGATAACCTTACGCAGACACTTCATAGATTGACAGAAAAGGAAACAGGCAATGTTGAACAAAATCGTTTTTGTTGATTCCCCACTTGAAGACAAAATGTGAATTCAGAAAAAAACACATACTTATTGAAAATATGGAATTGCATGTTCGAGTGAAAATGACTGATTTTTTCGGCCTAATGTGCGAACAAAGAAATAATCAGGCGAGGATTGAGATTTCAGTAGCAATATGAGCGGAACAGCTCTATAGAAAAGTTGATAGACTATGCGAGACCAGTAGTACCATCACCACCATGACAAGGAGAACGAGGAGAACAACCTAATTGCGGCTACTTGACGGAAAAACAACCTCCGGGAAGGAAGAGTCGCAAAGCGGATGGGTGAGAACAAGTATTACCGTCGGTTTCTCGACAGTCATTACTATTATTGTTACTACTTTGTTGACGGATCTGTGACACCCACTTACCAACTTAATAATTGTAGGAGAAGCTCGGAATTGAGAATAATCGTAAGCGACTATGGAACTGAAACGTCGGCGGTGCGGTAAAAGAATCAGTAATAATTGAAGCGTGTCCGAATACCGTTGGGTTAGGTTGTGCGGAACCATACAAGAAAGTAGCCGACAATTTCAAAAGGATGTGGCTAATGGTGCAATTGTCGATTAGTTGTAAGATGAATCATAACCTTGGAACGGAACAAATTGCTTTGGTAGGAACTTTATGGCTCTATGAGTGTTAAATAGAAAGCTTTTCAGTAGGTAAAATCAGTATTATTAATATTTAATGGTAATTGGAGAAGAAACAGAGACCATTCAAAATACGGTAGAAAAACTTTGGTTAAAACTGCCAATTTCGGCTCTATTCTTTCTCAGCCTAATTAATGAAGGAGGAGGACATGTTCGAAATATCGGTTGAGGCAAATGATTTACCTTGAGAAAAGTTCCGGGGTGGACAAGGGACGAGCGGCTAGCAACCTTCTTAACGGCGTCATGGCGAAGAACGGATACAAGAAGATGGCTTGCGACAAAACGGTCGTGGACACATTGGACAATCAATTGACACCAAATGGGGCACGCCAAAAATAATGATGGGAAATGAAATACCGTCGAAGAGATTTGAATCAAGGGAAGGTGGGAAGGTGTCGGACAAAACAATATGAACGACATTTATCTCCCATTGAAAAAGTGATTCCTAAATTATAGCCCCGTGAAGAAATGTCACCAGGAGAAATTGATATTTAGAAGAGTACAACTAAAATTAAGAAGCAATTGGGAAATGGAAAAATATGGCACGTGCATCGGGAATGCGTAGAGGAAAGGGGCGGAGCCTAGAGGCGAGACGAGGTCTCTAGAAGTGCTAGAGCGGAGAGATCAGATTACGGTAGCGACAACGGGGATGATGGATCGAGAAGCGGCAGGAGTGTCCGGAACGGCGGCACGGTTAGCGAAAGAGGAAGAAGAGAGGGAAAGATGTTTTCGATTGATACTAAGGGCAAATGGTGACGGGAGAAGGATGGGCGGCAAACATGTACGCCGAGATATCGGTTAATTGGATTAGAGTAAACTCGATAAATAAACTCTTCAGGTAAACATAGACACGGTGAGAAACTTTACTACTGAGCACGGGTCCTATCACGCACATCCAGGTTGAACCATATCACAATGCAAAATGCAAATATCTCTACGATCATAAATAACTCACGCGTCACACCAGGGTGTCCCGGCTACTTGAACCGGACGTCTTCTTACCTCCAGTCGTAAAACAATAGTGAGGGTCACACTTTTTACGAACATTCTCGGAGAACCTGTCACTCATTTCTGTATGGTTTTATGGATCCACTACTCTCAGCGTGGGAGCTTTTGTTTTGCAACAAAAGACAGCAATACGCCGTCTGGGTTTAGAAAAGCATCTCTTTGACTAATCCGGAATCCGTTTTTCTTCTTGGTTAGAATTTGACGAAGAAAGAACCAGGGTTGTCTTCCAAATGCAAACATGATGAAGGTTGTCACAAGAAAGCACTTCCGAATTCCTTGAATATGTGACAGTCGATTCGAGTCCGTGTTTTATGTACATGGGAGAGGGAAAAGAAATTACTGGTGAAGATTAACGGGAGAAAGATGGACGCGAGGAGCGGTTGAAAGAAAAGTATGGTGATGAATTAAACAAAGAGGTTGTGGCGGATAGCGAAGTGAAGATGATCGTGAAGAGGGCGCTGAGAAGCGAGAGGCGCCGTGATTGATTTGACCATCGACCTCTTCTTCCGACCACCCACTCCATCCTGTTTATCTGTGGTCAGTATTTGGAAAACGTTAAGATAAAAAAACTTGAAATCGCAGTATGCAGGCTTGATTATTGAATAACTAGTCAATTTCACTAATTTTTTTCCAATTTCTTGTGACACCCAAATACTTATTACCATAAAACTTCCATTCAGTTTTCCAAATCTGTCTAAATCCGTGACCTCCTTGTCCTTGTCACAATACATTTCCTAATGCATTTACGTCTTCAATAATAATCCGCGACACTGTGCGTGACAAAACAGTTAATCCGGGGCATCTTTTGACGTTCATCTCAACTCTCAGCCGAGACGGTCTAACCCACTATAATTACTACTATGGGACGAAACGGGTTGCCGTCTTTTAGCGGTCTCTGCTGGAAGTCATCCTCAATCTCGCAGTTAATTATCTTCTCGACAAGGTGCGAATCCATGCATGCATGCAAGTGTGTCCAGCGAGTGAGTATCCTCTTCAGAGTTTCTCTGCATCATATCCTCAGCGGGAGGGGGAGGTGGTTGACAATTTACAACTTCTGAAGAGGCCTCAGGGGATGATTTGTTTCATAGCCACGATAACCCGCGTGTTCCGTTTTTTCTGTACTGTATGTCCGTGTCGGGAAATGTCCTTTCTCGCGCTTCCGCACAGATTCCGGGAGAGATTAAAATAAAACGGAAGAAAAACGACGCGGAAAACTTTTCGCGAATGTGGCATTGTGAGAGGATCGGTTTCATTTTAGATCGAACTAACGGATTAACACAGTCTCAAGTTTCACCACAATGGAAGAGGATTCTAGATTCAGGATTCAGGATCAGTTTGATGGCCATAGTCGCTAAAAGGATGAGACGGCCACCTCTAACGGTCATTCCTGATCAAATACTGCCTCGTTGAGTCATTTATTCCTCGGAACGCTTTGTTCAATTTTCTATGCAAGGATGTTGTGGTCGGTAGGTTGGCAAGAGCGGCATGTCAATTGAAAGAAGCATATGTTGGGTATGATGTTGTTGTAACTGTCATCTAATCATCAAACCGCTTATGATCCGCACCAGCCGTTGGTTCAGGTCGGATGGTGCAACATGTGTGTATGAACGTGCGGCCTGTCACAGGGGCATACGTCGCCGCCATAACCAAAGCGCATCGGGAACGGATTCCAAGAGAAAATATCTTTGAGCGGTATACCGGGGGAGAGTCAAAGAGTCCACGGTAATGGATATAACACCCAATACCTCTTCTGTCGTAATACTAGATCACTATCACCGATGGTCGCACCTTTCCTATGGATATTCCTTTCCGTCACAGAAAGTTGACCTTTTCTAATAAGATAAGAAACCTCTCCCCTAACTCCGTCGAGGAGTAATAATATTTATGCTTTCCATAATCGCAACAGGCTGAACCGCTAGATAAATGTTATGAGACTTTCAAAATTTTGATAGATTTGGCTTCTTCATCGAATGTTGTGGCTAACTCAAACCATCTTCATATGGTTGTTTTGCCTGTGTGACCCTCTTATCCGTTCTTCAGAACAGCTGAACTTGAGGATTATCGTCATTGAATTTGACGGATCGCTGCAGCGAGAAACGGCACCGACTCTTGGAGACGACAGCCGACAAAACAGGCGGCCCAAAGAAGAACGCACTTGACTTAAGTACGATCTTATTTCTGGAAGGAAGAAAATCCAATGGACAGATATGAGAACACGGTTACGGTTCTCTCTGGCCCTCAATTACGGAGTAACCGGGTAACTCGCCAAATGCTTCCCAACTTTCCCCACGTGATTGCAGTAAGACCCTTGTATGTACGGGTGCACCGACACCTCGTTGTCTCGCGACGTCCTCTGTGTTTGCGACATACTAAATTTTGACCAAACTTTGGCAATTGCATGGCAAAGCTTGACAACTTACAAAGTATTCCAAAAAGAGAAGTTCTACATTCCATGTGTTTATGCTTGCTGGAACCCCTTCTTCAACCGAAGACACCACATCTGGTTCAACTTATAATCAACATTAGACTAAATGTTGCGAATATGACACCAAGCATGGCGGAAGACACCTAAGGAAGGCTCTAATGGGAGCCATATGCGACAATGTATACAAAGGGAAACGAATTGGGTGTGAAGCGGATTATTGCCGGAATGTTCATAAGAGAAAATGGTAGTGTATAAAGGGGGGGGTGTATAATTAAGAACAGTTTGCGCCAAAAACAACATCTTGCCGAGTGTTGACCCTTTTATAGGAGGAACAATGAGGATTTGGTGCTAGAATGGACGGAAGATAAGAGAAACGCAAAAGGGCCAATTTTTCATCAAATCATCATTTAGTCTGGATTACCATGGGTGAAGTCTCCGCTCAAAAAGAAGACACTCTTTGTTATCAGATTGAAAATGAAAATTCTTCCCAGTATGCCATGGCGGAAAACGAAAGTGGAAAAAGAGGGAGAGGAAATAAAATGAAATCTAAACAGGTAGTGAAGAGCAGGTGGATGACACTTTGAGCCCGGTTTGCTCAGCCGGCTGGCAATAGAGTTGTAAACGCGGCGGTCATAGAATTAAATGAGTTGAGATTCGGAGATACACATAGTTTGGGGATTAGAAACAAATTGAGAACTCACTTATATCAAGGATAATTTCGATACTGTGCCGTGGCCATTCCGATGACTCAGAAGGCGGCTCCTGTTTGACCTAGAAATGTACAGTGAGCAAAGTTAAACATAGAAGCGAAAACCTTCGGAGGGTCCATGTGGTTCTGATTAGTCATTCTTTGAGAATATGCGTTTGTATGTCTTCTGGAAAGTCACAAAGTCAGGCGGCATCTACAAAAGGAACAACGGCGAGAGAGAGAGAGAGGGGAGGTGTCCCTAAAGGGAGAAAATGACGAAGTCATTCCTGCCCACCGATTGTAGAATACCAAATGGGGAACCAGGGTCAAAAGAGATAACCTAAAATGACATAGAGTATCTTTGATTAAAAAAGCACTTTCAGATGATGAAAACAGTTTATTGGTAAAGCAACATGATCAAAAAGTGTCTCAGAAACTACGGGCACAATCGATTCATGAGGGAGCAGGCGGTTAGCAATCGTTACAGCGGGCGAGACATGACAAGGGGCTGGCGAGACATCGCGAAATGCATGCTCGGATCACACGGCAGAGACGATGGTGATATCGACAAGTTGACTTCACAACTCGCCTAGCTTGTCTCTCTGATCTTTTTGTAGTATACTAGATGATTCTTTTAGAGAAAGCTGACAGATTTTTGAAAAACATTGCAATGCCATCTCTTGACATTAAATTCAGGGAGAACAAACTAGGATAAAAAACTGCTGAAAAAACAGGATGAATGTGAGAAAAGTTGGTGGTTCGCTCCTTTCCCCTGTGCAGGTTCTCGTCTTCTTTCCCTCCCCGCCTCCTGAAACCCGATACTTCTTCCATCTACACCCGCCATCCATCCTCTACTTCGTTTTCCAGTCGAGAGAAAACAGATTTCCATCAAAAAATCTTCATTACGACATTATTCCATATTTTTGAAAGTTTTTGGTGATCAAGTTCAATTGAAATTTCACTGTTCCAGCAGAAACGCTCTCAATCTTCTCGCGGATGTTGGGATCTTCCAAAGCACTTAGATTGGTCAGCTAAAAACAATGAAATACATCAGTTTAGAAACGCCTCAAAGTATACATACCTGCATTCCACCACCAACGAACTTGTGCATTAGCTCCTCTCTCCAACTTCCTTTAGGTCTCCAGCATCTTGCAATCAACTCGTGTTTGCCTGCCGAAGATGGGAGAAGAAGAGTACCGTATCCGGCGATCTCCTGACGACCATGAGCATCGTGGTGCCAAACTTGGAGTAGAAGACGTGGCCACCCTGAAGATCGAACGATTTGCTAGATGAATTCAATTTCCAAAGTAATTCACCCTGAATGGTACCAGTTGCCATATGCAGGTCGATGGGATGACCAAAGTAGGCATGCTCAAAAACAGAAGGGCAGTCTGTCTGTGTTTGGCCTTCTGAATCTCCTTGAACTACACGCCAACCACCGCCTAGATCATTGAATAACTCAATTACTGTGATAGGGAATAAGCAGAAAATCTGCAAGATTAAAACAAACCCAAGCTCAACTGCCATCGCACGGACACTCGGTTGTCACCAAATCCGCTAGCAGAATGTATTTGGCCACTCACAAATAGTTCAGCCATTTGAAAGAGAAGGTTTCTTACTTAAGAAAGAGAGCCCGAGGTGTGCTTCGAAGTGGTCCGTTGCCTTAACAACCCACTCGATGTTTGCTTGTCTCGACTCTCTTCTCTCACTCTTTCTCTCCGTTCCATACGCGTGCATGCATTACATTTGATGAAGGCTATACATTTATTTGGAATGTGAATCAAGGAATCGAGTTCGTGCATGAAAAAGTTTAAAAAAAGATGTCCCAAAGAGAAGCAGTCACGTAAATTGTGGAATAATGATCCTGGGCGAACCGAGGAGGAAAGGAAGGTTCGTAACTACAATAAACTACTCTTACTAGGAGAGGGGAAATGGAGGGCTTAGTATTTATGAACAAAAGCAATTGGATAGCAAAGAATCCAAGACGTAAATAAGTAGGTCGTTATAATTGTTATAATAACTGTTCTACAGAAAGAAAAGCTACTCTCATAAAAAATTTCTATCACAGTGCAAATCGGGATTCATGACGAAGTGAATGGAGCCGGGAACTTGTTGGTTGGTTGGCATGAGACTGTACAAACTCTACACTCCAATTACCATCTACTTGTTGACGAAGTCGAGGTTCAGCTTGAAAAAGACGTACGGGTAGTACTCGTTCACGCCAAGAGAAAGCAGAGCTGGAGAGTCTTCTAGGGTCTGAAAAGATGAATTGAAGAATAGCGATAGAGCAAAATTCGCTTACATCAATCGGTCCGGCCGCAGAACCATCCAAATGAATGTAAAGCTTGTGCAATTCTTGTCTCAACTTCTTTTGGGATCCCTTTGAAGGCTCAATAACCGCGGCTTGGAAATTCACTGGCAGACCATATCTCAGAACTGACTCCACGAACACACGGAGTGCCTTGATGTGAATGTAGGCAGCGAAAATCTCTCCGAAGTTGATTTTTAGCCATCTGATAAGAGGTGCATATTGTTTTTGTTTCTCGGCTAACAGCTTGTCGCGTTCCGTCCTTCCGGCTTTCAAGAGTTCTTCGTCGTAAACAAAATCACGAACGGTAAATTTGTTTTCTCGGGCAGTGTTTTTAAATTCGTCAACCACTTTCTTGAAAAGTGTGACAGTATAGAGCGCATGATCTCCTTCCTCAGTTAGCAATTTTGAGGATCCTGGAACAACCATTGAAGAGAGGGTCGCGTACTTTCCTTCCCATTCTTTCGCAAGGATCCTACAAAGTTTTAAAAATTTCAGCATTCTTCAGATGAAACTCACTTTGGCACAACAACGATAACGGTTTGAAGATACTCAGAGTTCAGTACGAAGTCTTCTGCTTTCACTAAATCCGCTAGATCTTTCGTCAGAAGAGAACCAGTAGTTTTACGATCCATCGAGGCGATTGCGTTCTTGAGATTGTTGTAGGTCAACGACTTCATTTTCAGATCATTGTCAATCTGAGTTATTTGTTTTCCAATGATTTCACTGAGCACTTTCAACGATTGCTTCAGCGGATACTTAGCTCCCTCCCATTGAAACTTGGTGACGTATGTCTTCATGTCCTCTAAATACTATATTCCCATTTTTGAACTTGGAGAAATATTGATGACTCACTGTTCCCAATGACGAGACTCTCGGATATTTTGCTCTTGTCTTCCTCAAGAACTTCCGTAAAATATTGAACAAGCTTTCGAATCACACTGAAAAAACTTCGGTAAACGTCTGGTCAAGTATAAACGAAAAATGACTCACGCTTCTGCAGAAGTATCCAGCTTGCTCAGATCGTCAGAAAGTCCGACCAACTGATCCAAAGTTCCGACCTTAAAAATTGATTATTAAAACATTGGGAAAAAATAACTCACTTTAAGGTCAGGAATCAAGTACTTCGAATTGTTCGACACATTTCCAGTTGCTCGGTTCAACTTGTCCCATGCGTCGGTCGCTCCCTTCTCTCCAGGCACCGAGATGAGCCAGTATTCGCCGGATGCCGCCGCCGACATCACCTAAAAATATTTTATTCACATAGATTCTGACAATAAAAGAACGAGCGAATCAACGAAAAGATGGAAATGGACGCGAAATGAAGTAAGAGCAAATAAAAAGAAGAGAATTCCTCAAGATTCGGGAGGATGGTGAAAAAAGAAAAAGGTAGGTACAGCTACAGGGATCAAACGTTTAAAATACCTCCTAGGAGTAGGAATGTTAAGAATTGATTAAATAATCACAGAAAGAGTCGCCGAGTGTTGCGAATTTCGCAAAAGGAAAATTAAGAGGTTCCAAGGATAAGAGCCACGATCATTCCGTAGAGTCCCAAAACCTCGGAGAAAATGAGGATGAGGATCATTCCGACGAAAAGACGTGGCTGCTGGGCGGTTCCACGAACTCCGGCGTCTCCGACAATTCCGATAGCATATCCAGCACCAAGTCCGCAAAGTCCGCACGTGAGTCCGGCAGCCAAGTGAGCGAATCCTTTGTTCAGGTCATATCCAGCCGATGCCGATGTGACCTTTCCCTTGAGCACCATAGCCACGACCAATCCGTAGATACCGATAATACCAGCCATAATGACTGGGATAACTGACTTCATGATAAGTTCTGGGCGCATGACTCCCATAGAACAGATACCGACAGCGGACTTGGCGGTTCCATAGGCAGCTCCCAAGACGGTGAAGATCTGCGCAGACGCAGCTCCCATGTATCCGAAAAATGGAGCATAGGCAGCCTGTTCAGCGGTTGTCAAGTCGTACGACATGTCTTCGGCTTAAATAATACTTTTCAAGATTAAACACCGAGCAAACAGATTCGATAGAGCGAAATTTGAGAACGAAAACAGCGAAAATTATTACTTTCAATGGGTCCACAATAAAAATATACAGGAAAACCCTACTTTATAGAAGAGAATTGATGCGGAGCGGACGAGAATCAATGACTACGAGATACAAGATCGATTTTCGGTCTTTGCGGCCAGCAGAATTTCAATTTTTCGCCGTCGTGGCGAGACCAACTGCAAAGGCAACCCCCATGCGCCTTTGATGCCTGTCTTTTTCTCTTTTCGTCTCACCCCTTTTCCGAAGCGACCACGCATGAAGTCGGCGAAAATGAACATAGCAGTTCCACGGAATGAATTTTTGCAGGGAAAATGTGGATTGGCCGTGTTTTAAATCCGGTTTAGATATTTAGCGTATTTAAATATCCAACGCGCACATTGTGACTACTGAGCGAACGTTCATGAACCCAAGTCTTGTTAGAAACTGAACCTGCAAATTACTGAAATGGAATATATGTTTTTCAATTGCACCAAATTATAAAATTAAATGAAATTCAACTTTCCCTGAACCTATTTCGTCGATTAAGAACATTCTAAATAATATCAAACAAAGGCGAACATCTATTCAGGCTCTAATCCGAATCGGGACCCCAGGTACCACGGAAAAGTACCATCAAGGTCGCCATTATTGAATTGTAAGTGGGTTGTTTAGGTGGGGTGGCGGACCGACACGATATGATCTTCCATCAAGGACAACACCACTGCGGCCCTTTCATTCCCCGTACTCAATTTTATTTTGGTATCCAACATCTACATCTCTGGGATTTGGACATTTTATATTTATTTATTACTGAACAAATTTGTTTAATTCTTAAATACTTATGCTCATGGAGACATTATTACAAGTATAATCTATTCAATAAATTAAAGAAAAAATAAAAATTATTTTAAAAATGTTTAGAGCCAATTAGCCAATGGCTTTACCGTGACTGTCCCACATAGCACAGGTGTTTAATTTTCCATTTCTAAATGATCCCTCATGTGATGATTGTTATGCTTGATTGCCACCCGAACTCTACGGGTGAATCATTTCAAATCTACACTTTGTATCCGATAATCGAAAGCTGCGAATGCGTTCACTTCCAAAGTCGTCGCGTCATGTCGGTGGCTATTCTTCCGTCGCCCGTGTTGCACCCAGCCGTTCCAATTTTCCGTCCGAATCGCTCCTCGCGTTACTTTTGATCGCTGTCTACCCCGTCGTCACTCAATTTGCATTCTATCCTCCTCATCGGCCGGACATTCCTACGCTGAGACAGTACAAAACTGTAGTAAATAGTTCCTACGCCAATTTTTTTTTTCTAAACTAGGGGTTTCACTTTGCATCCACCCTCGAATATTGTTTTCTCACAGTTGGAATCTTCTTCTTTCTCTTGAGAGAGTCATAAATCTTCTCACGTCCTTCATTCCCCGTTTTGTCTTAAGATTTCGAATCACTCGCAATTCGGAAATCCTATTCGATATCGATATGCTGTGTACTCACAATAAATATTTCTGATGTCTATATTGAAATAGTATCTTTTTTCAAAGCTACCTTTGATTTCTTCTTCCAACTCCTTTTGGGCGAAGGGATGCATATCTACGTCTCTGAGACGACCTTCAATCCATGCAATTCATTTCTCTGACTCTCTTCTCCGCCATGTTCTATAGAATGACCGTTTTCAACGGCAAGCCTTCACGTCTCCTGATGACCGATCAAACCGTACACCAACGTCCATGGACGCTCTCCTCAACAGCTATTACCAACCAATTCAAACGTTCCATTACACCCAAATTCTTAACCCAAATCTGAATTTGTCATAATCACCTTTATCACTATTTTGAAACTTACTTTTGAATTTGATGAGCTAAGTTTAACCTCTCACAGTTTACATACCTGACAAGATCTCGAATTTGGCAGCCACTTCTGTTACTTCCTACTCGCCTCCCCGAAACCTCTGCGAACCGGATGACCTCTCCGTTTCTCCCTCTCTCTTCCCAACTTTCACTCTAGCAATCTCTGAACTTCAAACTAGTATTCCACTTGTTCTTACTCACCTGTACACCTGTACATAGCCTTCACTTGTCTGGCCACCCTCTTTTATTGATTTTGCCTTCTACAATCACACCGAAATGATCAATGTGACGTGCCGATCAGTTTCAGAATTGTGTATAATTTTTTTTGTTTTAGCGGCGTGAAATGTCCAGTGGAGTAGAAATAGGTCGGAAAGGCACATTATTCGGATCTATTCTGTTCTCCTTCATTGGAGCGGGCCTGTCTATCGCTGCTATTTTGACACCTTCATGGCAAGTTGTCAACCTTAGGGAGTATAATTCCATTCACGAGCATGGATTATGGCTTGATTGTACACGACACAGTAGAGATGGAAATCACATATTGCAAAGGTATGCTCTCACATATGTATTGTTGCATACTGTATTTCCTCGCAGATACGCAACTGTCACTGAACCTCTTCATTGCGTTTACAAATTCGACTACGATAAGTACTCGGGAACCTTTGACATCGAAGATGACAACAGTCCAGTTGGTGAAGTTAACAGACACAAGTTCTACGGTAGGTGGTCATTTCACTTTGTGTTGTCTTAATTTGGGAAGTAGTTAATGAAGATTTTCAGGTTGGCACACATCCACAATGATTCTTCTGGGATTCGCCCTTCTCACAACATCCTTGTCAACATTTATCGGGGCATGCGCTTGCTGCCACGGGTCCCTTGCACTCTTCTTCACCATAATCACCCTTCTGACCAGTAAGTCGTGATGATGAGTCATCAAAAACATTTCACTCAGCCCTGCTGTCCGCTATCGCCGAGGGAATATTTTTCTTTTACTCCCACCGTGCTGACAACCGGTTCATCAAGGGAATCGTGGGAACCTACGAGCAAAGAGTTGGTACTGCATTCTTCTTGCAAATGGCTGCTGCTTTCTGTCACTTGATTTCATTCCTGATCGCGATGCTCTTCACATATTTCTCATTTGCTTCATCGAAAGACTCTGACGGTTTCAGTATCCAGAGATCTAGCCGAACAAATGTCACAAATATCGGAAGGTATGAGAAGTTTACACTTAAATTATGGAAAGTCGGGGTGACAGACTGTGAGAGACGGAGAATGATGAAATGGAAGGGTGTAAAGAGACTAAAATAATTCTCCTCAAATTCTGAACTTTGCAGATCCATTGAATTCGATGCTCCCTTGATGTACCCGCCACAGACCCCAATGTCAGGATTCCGAGCACCAAGTTACATGGATGAGAAGCCAGTGATAGCCGAGAGTATGCCAGAACTTGGAGCACGAGGTGCATATCCTTCAAACGACTTTCTTGCGTCTAGAATCCGCAGGAAAAGCGAGACATGTGTTTAGAAAAGTTTCTTGAAATATACCCTTACTCATTCTTTCCCATTGATGCATGATAAATATCATCCCCGAGAATTTTCTGAACGTTGATAGGTTAGACCATTGATCTTTCTATCGTTTTCCTCATCGTCTCCGTGCCTTTTACTTAATTTCATCATCTATCACCACCATTCGAGAATCTCACTTTCCATGCAGAAATTGATATTCCTTTCAATTATAAGTTGCCTTACTGAATATATCCGCGTTTAAACTATGAAACCGGCTCACTCATTTTGTTGAACCGAATAATTGTAAGGGAATATCTGAACTTTGTATTTTGAGAACCATTCCGCATAAAATACTTCCTAAGTTTTAGAATTCTCAATACTTTCTAAACTGAGCCTATTTTTTTCTGTACTGCATTTGAAACATGATTTTCCTTCTGAACAGCTCAATAAAAATAATAAATACTGCCAGATATTTAATTAATTTCTTGCAATTATGGAAAAGAAGCGAATTTTCAATTAAAAAAAAAACAAAATATTTAAATGCGACATTTTTCAATCAGAAAATCTCTAATGCACCACAACGTCAAATTATGCAAGAGTACGGTATGCGGCGGTGTTTACCGTATTTCTGGCAATTTGACGTGGTGGTGTTATGCAGACCTCTATGAAATTTTACAACTTTGGACAAATCTACGGCGAAATATTTAAAGAACCCCAATTTTTTCAGTTGTGCTTTTGAAAAATTAGTGCAATTATTTTTTATCTCTTTGAATAATAAAAAATGTACAATCAGAAAAAAAGGTTTTGTATCGTTTACGATAATTGAGAACACTGATAACGGCAAGATATGACTATCAAGCAAAAAATGATATGAAATACCAGTAATAATGGAATTATGAACACCAAGGGGCCGGAACCGGTTTGACTAAATTATTATTATGCCATCTTCAAATTTTCAGGTACAAAGAGAACTTCCTTAGATTTGTGCACAAACCTGCAAAGCATTAATACACCGGTTCTTTCAACTGCCAGTGAGTTCTTTTACATTCTTTAAACAAAATGAAAATAAATAAAAACTCACCTGAATATCCGGTTATTTCTCAAGATTTTCGGTGTTATATACAAATTGAGACAAGTAAAAACTCTTTCCACTTCAGACGTTTTAGAGTATTTTACTAGAAAAACTTTGTACTGAGCAACTTTCTCCATAATGGCATCGCATCCAGATTCGAGTAAATCTGTGATTTGCATGGGGTTCACCTGAAATTCAGTTTAAATGAGTTTTAGGCAGATTAAAAGCAATAACGCACCGTATGCTCAATAATTTGACTAATATGAGTGTTGTAGCTATCTTTCGTTTCAAATACAGAATTGATCAAGTATGCTTTTTTCCTGAATTAGTTAATCTCTGTTGTATTTTGCAAAAATTTGTCTTACGATGAAATCCTTGTCCCGTTAAACAAAATGTTCTGTTTCTCAAGCTCGTCTACCTTGATTTGTATTCTGGAGAGCGCGGGAACCAAGCTGACAGACTCTCGAAGATCCCAATTACCCCGTTCTGTGCAGCAAACTGAAATGGACAGTATTTTTTGTTTCAAATATTGCGAAACTTCCTTACATTCTCTCAAACGGATATGTTTCTCATACAAATCCCTCTTCATCAAGTATGAACCAATGGGCAAATGACTATTGATACGGTAGATTGTTTTCCCATCACCGGAAGTGTCCACAAAGCCATTTGAATTGAATGCGAGTGCCAAATCTACTTCGGAATCTGCTTTGTACGCTTCGTAGATTGAGGAGAAATACTGCAACCAATCCGGAGACAGAGTGACATCCTCTTCAATAACAATGATTGACGATGCATCGGGAAAAACTGAGAAAGCGTTGGCAAGGGACAGAAGCAGAAGATCTGGAAATGGAGAACGTAGATTACGGTGTAAATTTAGAACTTACTATTGTACGATCCAGGAGAAGTAATAGCAACACTTTTCAAACGAAATAGAGAAGCCAGGTCAGCATTCTCAGAGTACTCCTTATCATAAGTCACCAGGACCATTTGAGTGTTCAGGCCTTCTTGGTCAAGAAGTGACTCCAAAGTAGCACGTAGGGCGTCTGGTGCTAATCCAGAAGCAACCAAAATTGGGACATTGAAAATAGCATCGTTCGCTTTATGATCGTCCCGAAGGAGGCGAGGCCTAATAGGAATGTCTAGATTTGCTGCTGAAAAGATTCTACATGAAGTCACTTTAATATGGTTGGATAGGCAGTACCGCTACAGAATGTTTCATGACGGTCGTATTTGGCACAAAAATGTCGTTTCGGGAGATTTCGGACGTCATCAGTAGATGATGATTCCTTTCTACCGGCCCATTTGTAAACTTAAATTTGAAAAATAGCTTATTAAATACGCATAAAAATTACGTGATTTCGGCAAACAGAAAGATGTTTTGATGGGATTCGCCCAATTGTTTCCTTGAGGGATATTGAGATCCTCGAAAGGCGTGTATGCTCCGATCCCTTTCTGTCCGACAAAGTACCAAGAAGCACGGAATTTGAGACGGTCAATCATGCTCGATCCCATCTCATAAAAAATTCTTCGTGCCATATCAGACAACATGTTGGAAGCTTCGTCAAAACTAACGACCGTCACAATATATCCAGCGGGAACCGCATCCAACCACTCCTCGAGACTATGTGATTCTAAAACATGAAATAAAACTGACGTTCAAACGGTAACAATACCATCTTCATAGGTGTCAAAGTGTGCCACTGCCGTCACTCTTCCAGTCTTCGGTTCCAACATTGCCAGGTTTAAACCGCGTCCCGCACCATTCAAATCTCTGAAAAACTTCCTTTCAATTCAGAATTTCCACACTGCACATACTTGTCAAATAGAATTTTCCCATCGACACACATCTTCGGATGATCATCCTTGTGCTCGCCGGAAAAAAAGTGAACGGAAATTGAGTCTTCGTTACACGCTTTTTCAAGACCACAGTTCTTCCAATCGTCCCCATAGTTCACATCTTGATTCTGAAGAAGGTCGGTTTGGAAAGCGCCTAACTCCGCCAATTTTATTTCGTCCGCTCTGAAAATATACGGTGAAATGTGAATGCTTCCGGCACACCCCCCGTCAAGTTTTCGTCAAGTAATGGTGAACATTTTTTGCAGAACAAACTACAAGAATTGAAAACACTCACCTGTGAACAGTCGGTCCCTCGATTTTCAAGTCGACAACTTTTGTTTCAGCAATTGGCAATTCGAAACATCCTTCAAAACTTTTTTCAGATGCCGAATTGAACCCAGAGACAGTTTCGTGCGCTTCTCCTTTTTTGATTCCACGTTGCCCGATTATCGCATAAGCACTTCCCCCTCTCCAGCCATCAATTTTCGAGGCGCCAAATGCTGTGAAGAGTTGTCTCGCTTGCCGACTCATGTGTTCAGCAACATCGCCGAACGAAGCAGCCACAATCAGCGAAGCATGAGGAACTTTTCTGAAAACTGTCAAAGATGATACAAATATAGCGATTCAAACACTTACAGAAGCCAGGACATTAACTTTTCATCAGACGCTGTCACATCGAAAGTAGCTTTCTCAATAATGTCCCCGGTGGAACCATTCAGAATTGCTGCATTGATTCCACGATCGATCTTGGCAGTGTCAAATAGTTTTATGTCATTGAGACAAGCAAATGGAGGGGCACTATCCGTTTCTGTTCGAATTCGGAATAGCATCTGCGGCAGAGCACAACCGTTGTCGTAGAAACACTTCTCGTCATCAACTTCTTTCGGTTTTTCGTTTTCAGCTGTCTTTTGGAAGTCATTTTTGTCTTCAAAGACTATTCGGAAGAAAAAAACTCCAGTCAAAAACAGGAAGAGTCCTAAAATGACCCTCCTGTTCAGTTTGAACATCTGAAAAACAAAAGAATTAAATACTACAATTTAGAAAATAATTGAAATAAGCTGAAAACCCGTTCAAATCCACAGTTTTGGTCTTGCCATTCCGTTAAAATTTAATCATAATCTCATTGTCAAAAAAAACAAAACAAAAACACTATAAATATTTAAAATGAAAACAAAATATTTATTTAAAGTAAACCCAATTGTCGTCAGTTTCGGTGTTTGCGGACACGGCCATTTGCACAGCTGACGTCGAATTGAGCCGAATTCAGCAATCCCACGGAGCTCTACTGAATATATTCCTACTGTTTCCTGTTCAATGTGGTTATTCATTCTGATAGCTTTCTTTGCGTCTCCGGTGGTTTGTCAGCTCGACGAGTACAAAATCGATGTGGAGGAATGCAAGGCGGCCGGATTCAATCCTGACACATTGAAGGTAAAATAGTTTTACATTTTTTGGAAACCAAGAAAATAGCTTTCCAGTGTGGTTTATGCGACAGACTATCAGATTTTCATCTGGAAACATTGATAACTGATTGTCAATCGTGTTGCATCAAGGAGGAAGAGTTTAAGCACGCGAAATATCCTATTGCGATTCTCGAAGTTTGTGAGTGTAATTTGGCACGGTTTCCACAAGTCCAAGGTAAGCACTGATGAGGCTTTTTGTCAAATTATCAATGGCGTCTCCTTTCCAGCGTTTGTCCACAAGGATATGGCTAAACAGTTCGGAGGAAAAGTTCGCGTCAAACATGTTCGTGGTGTTCGACCTCAAGTTGCTCTCAAGGATAATGATCTCAATACGAAGGAAGTTCTCAGCGTGGAAAAATGGGATACTGATACTCTTATCGACTTCTTCAATCAATGGTTAGAGTAAAAACGGATAATTTTTATGTAGAGGGTTCCCTTTCTATTCATTGTTCCATCTTCTTACTGGTATATGAATCTTTTTGCCTAATGTGATAATAGCAAACAGTGAAAGTTGAATTGATCGCCGATATCAATCTTGCTGAGAAAACTATGAATACAAGCTTATCGTAACGGATAAGATCCATGAGACCCAACTATGTTACGCTCGTAACCAGTTGGTGGCGACAAACTACGTGATGACGTGGCAGACGATTGGAATCGGAGATATTTGTGTCTAAGAGAATCCGCGAGACGGCAAAATGGTCACACTTTGGCATTCTATTCAGAAAACATCGTCTGTTTGAGTGATGGTTAGTATAGGGATACATACTAGTTGATATAGAATAACATAGTTCTGATGCAATCAGTGTGATAAGCTGGGTCGGTTTCATCTCCCTCCGTTGCTGCCGCCACCAACACACCACGGAAAGAAACCCGTCGAACTAGGGCGGAGATTCGTTTGGCATTGGTTGGCGGCGGCAGCAAACTGGTTACCATCCGAAGAGAGGATGTTTATAAATGAGAGATATCCTCAATTCTGCCATTTTCATTTTATTGCCCACCCGATTTACAATCAGAAGGAGCCCCAACAATATCTGACATGGTACGCTCCACGATTTTCTTTTAAAATTTTTCCTAACTTTTCCCTACAGAGAGTCGCGATCACCTTAGCTCTGTTCGTGGTTTCGGCCAACGCATTTCTCTTCCCTGGAGGAGGAGGAGGCGGCGGTGGCGGTGGCTGTGGAGGAGGATGCGGAGGTGGTTGCGGAGGAGGAGGTGGAGGAGGATGTCTCCCAACCCTCGGATGCTCTGTGATTTCCTTCAACGTCCCAACTCTCAAGCTTCCACCTCCTCCACCACCACCATGCGGTGGCGGATGCGGATGTGGAGGACGCAAGAAGAGAGCTGTCAGCGAAGACTCCAAGTGCACTGACCCAGAACTCAGAAAAATCATTCTCAACGTAAGTAGGGAGGGGGAATCCCTACTGTGCATCTGGCAAATTGAATAAATACAAATTTAGGGTGTCCGAACCACTACCAAGGAATCCAGAGACAACATTGTTTCTAGCCTCAAAGAGAAGTATGCTGGAGTCAGGTGAGTATCTCTTGACCTTTGTTGAAGGCAAGCTTATCGTTTAGATACCTGGTCACCTGCATCGAGGGAGATCACGACTTCTCGTCCTCGTCTACCGACTACTGTGCCGACGGAACTCAGCAGCAAACGTGCATTGTCGCAAAAGCCATCGATGATAACTAGAGAGATTCCTTTCCGTTACCTACTCTTTCAACATTTCACTAATTATTTTCCTCTCTCAGAATTCTCTCAATTCATCTCGCCCCCACCCATAATTATAATTAATTATTTCAAATCCCGGCTCAACATCTTCGCACAAGCACCTCTTCTTTCTCTTCTTTTGGTAAATAAAATTGTGACTGAATGGAACAAACACAGTTTCAAAAAGGGGAGAGATTCAAGTTGAAAAAGTTTATTAAATAGTCAAAAATAATATTTGTCATTAAATAGCATCGGACATGGGAATAAACATGTTTGCAGAATTGAATACTTGAAAAATATGTACGAGTGGGAAGAGAAAAACGGAAATATTTAGATGAAGATGGGATGTAGGAACGAATAATAGAAGAATTTTAAATTAGCAATCAGCAGACGTTTTCAAAAATGATTAATGAAACGGCGACGAGCAAACTCTTTTAGTGGACGGAAGAGACCCGTGGAGGGTGCTCGCTCGACTGCCGGAGACACGGACGCAGCCGAAATAGCTGATATGGTAGAGACTGAAAGATTACGGTAGGGAAAACTGAACCGGGTGCGCGAAGGATCTCACGTCTGCTGTCACTTCCTTTGCGATAATTGTTGTTGATAACTGGCAGTGTGAGTGATTGCGACATCGAAGGAACAACCGGTAGATTAGTGGAATCTTGACTTATCGGTGAACTACTAGTCGACGCTTTGTTATTTTCTTCCGCATCCCGATTCGCAGCCCTGTTTTTGATATCAGTGTTGAATCCTCGTTTCATTTGTTTTATCAGGAGTCTCAGAATAGTTCTCCAGTTTATGATCACCTTGTCAAGAGCCTCCATGCGATGAAAGTAGTGATCCTAAAAATGGGGATTGATGTTATCTGGGAAACTTGTTCAAAATTTTAAAATTTCGTTGTAATCTCTAAAAAAATCTGATTTACTTGGGAGAGAACTCTGCGGAAGTGGAATAATGTGCATTCGATGAAGACACCCCAATGATGAGTCCGGAAACCGCGTGACTCACTCAAACGTCCATGAACTCTGAGAGATCCGAGTTTTCAAATATATTTCTGGTTCGAGCCTACCTTCCCAAATTATCGCAAAGCGGATTAAGGGTTTCTGGCTGATCAAGAGTCTTTACCACTGACTCGAGGACCTGTAGTCAAAGTGGTTTTTGATACAAAGTGTAAGCCAATCGGATATCAACATCCGGTACGATGTCTCACCTGCATGAATCGGAGAGCGTGGAACTCCATCTCCCTAGATCTTCCACCTTGTTGGATTTTCATGAATGGGAACAACTAACAGAGAAAAAAATTTTGAGAAGAAAATGTGGAATCAACTGACCTGCTTGGTATCCGGACTTTGGTTGAAAATCATTTCAAAAATTTGGTAGGCAGTGTTGTTAAGATTCTTGTCAAGAATCTTCCAGCTTCGTCGCAGAATGTCCTTTTCCTCCGGACTGAATCTATCCAGAGCCTCCATTTCCTGTTTTCCTGCAAAAATCGTGAGCTCTAGAAGAAAAGTGGAGCAATGAATTGGAAGAGCAGAGAGTCTCCATGAGGGCGTGGCCAGGGCAAGAATCGAGGAGACGGAGAGAGAGGATTCCGCGAAGAGAGGTGAAAATTGGTTGGAAAGTTCTTTTTGAAGGGAAGAGTTTGAAATTTGAAAAAAACCATCACTTAGTATTTTGAAAATAGAAAATTGTTAACTCAGTTATAAAGCAAGTCGAAATTTCGTAGATACTCTGCCTTTTTGACTTTTGGGAAGAAGAAGTGCGCTCATGAGAATTCAAAATTTTAAATATTTGGATTTCAAAGAAAAACTGAATAAGGATATATCAATCCTGACTTGTTCATAATTCAAGCCTCTCAAATTATTCATTTTCGAAACTTCATCAGGTAGCCATTGAAAAATAGTCATGCCATATACTCGCGCGGATATAAATTGGATGTTGGCGGTGTATATATCAAGCTGTTATTAGCGACTGGAAAATTGAGTTTAGAAAGTTTTTGACAGCGGCGAAAACTTTTAATCTTTTGAGTTTGAATTGAATCACAACAATTTGTTTGGGTGGCAGGGACTAGGAGGAGATTCGTGGCATTTTGAGTTCCTTTACATTGGATTCCTTTGCGGAGATTATCCAAAGACTCATTCCGTTTGAAAAAAGTGGAATTTATGCAAAACGGAAACTGGATGATGTCAAGATGGAAAGGAAATCCGATTGCACTGATTGTACCTTGCTGTGTAATTGCCAGGATTACGGTAGTTTGGATGTTTGACAATGAGTTTTGAACTCAAATCACCACATTCACTAGAGTTCACCTTGAATAGGACAAAAACATACGAAGTGGAAGAAATAGAACTTGACGGATAGATGGGTGTGAAGTGGAAATAGGGGAGAAGATGTGTTTCGGAAGAAAACAAGATGAGACGGAGATGCAGAACAAGGACAAAGTGTTCGATAGTGCGCGGGCTCTCGAGGGTTTTGAAACTTCACTCCCTTTTCTAAATTTCATTTCCTCCTGTTTCGGCAGAAAAAAGTCCGTTGGGATCGGTGATAGATGGGTCTCGAGTGGAAAGAAAAAATGAAGCAGGAAGTACGTGTACACGTATCATTTCGTGATCTATGAGGAATGTGCAGGAATGGGAAGAGAGCGGCTCCAACCTCAGCCCCCGTCATGGAATTACTTTATGAGATGTTTTAATGAGGCGCGTAAGTAGTCAGTCATTTGCGGAAAAACACGATTCCCTCAATAAACGAATGCAAAGGTGAAGAGAGAAATGGGTGGTGTAGGGGTTATCCGCCTGAAAAGGCAGTTTCAAACTGCCACGTCACAGCTCAGAACCAACACCACCTAATCCCGGAGTAATTCCTTGGCCTAATTAAAATTCTTTTCTCTCTTCAACGACTTGCTTTCCTTCTGCCAAAACATGTACTTTCATATAAGGAGAGAAGGAGAAGGAAAGGGAAAAGCGTCGGAGAGAAGAAAGCAGGCTTAAAGAACCGCTTTTTCTGATTGCTGTCGTTCCGGAAATGAGCTAATTTTCCGTAACGGAGTGTGGAGGAGCGAAGAAAATAAGACGTTTATAGAATTGAAGCGAAGGGGACAAAATGAAAACAAAAAAATCATTTTTTCTTCAATTTGTCGATCCTCGGCAGAGATATCTCTCGACTCTTCTCTCGGAAGGTGTTCGCACTCTTTGACTGGCTCATAACCTTTTGTGGAACCTGCAAACAAAACATGTTATCATCGATAGTCTTAATCTGAGTCTTGTGATTTCTGAGTAAAAGATGACACCCACCGTCATTTTGATCCCTTCCACTCCGCGCTTCAAGTTTACTCCGGTAATCCGCAAGTGTGGGAATTGTTCTCGCCACAAAGCAGCTTCTCTATCTAGCTCATGATCTAAAGAAAAGATATGACTGGAATTGGGACAGCACCAAAGTATCTAACCGCCAGTTGACTTCCCATCATAAACAGCATTGTCCCAAGACTGCAAAAATTCTTCAGCAACTTTTGACTGCGTCGATCGGTACAGATAAGGTTTGGAAGTAGTCGTAGCAGATGTGCTCCAAGTGAGCATTGCCACAAATGAATAGAGACTACTCGAAGGAAGGAGAAGTAGAGAGGGGAGAGACGAAAGAATGTCGTTTTGGTTTCCATGGAGATGAAAAGAAAGTGGCGCCGTGGAGAGTAAATATCAAATGATGAAATGAGGGGGTAGGAAAAGGTAGCTACATTATTAATGATTTGCTGATGATTTGATGATGAAATTACTCAATAGTGAACATTGAGCGCACAAGGGTGTAACTTCCATTATACATGAATGCAAAAAACAGAGAATTTCTTTGTAGAATGCCAGAAAAATCGTCTATTCCGGTGTAAACCCAGTAACAATTCTCTGTTTTACTGTATTGTTGCAACCGTGCCCAATGAAAACAAGTATCACTGTGCACTCGGAAAGGAACTGTGCCGGTCACTCTCTCTTGTTGATAATGTTCTGAATTTTTTTTGTAAAGTAAATAATTTGTCCGGATCCACCCACTCGCTGCATTCAATTTCTTATTATTACTTATACGCATTCAATATTATCTGTTTTTCAAATGGTGACAGTTGGGCTTTGGGGGCGGAGCTTGAGTCTCGCCACGCGTGAGCGCAGTGAGTGCAGTGAGCGCACCTGTGAGCGGCTTGCGTTCGAATTTAATTTTGAAATTTGTCAGTTTTCAACGATTTTTTCCTATTTTTTCATTTTTTCGGGACGCAAACCGCTTACAGGTGCGCTCACTGCGCTCACGCGTGGCGAGACTCAAGCTCCGCCCCCAAAGCCCAACTGTCACCATTTGAAAAACAGATAATACGGGAAAACGGAAAACAAGTTGAAGATGACTCCGGTGGATAATCAAATCTTGCGTGACTCGACTCTCGACGTCAATACAATTGAGAGTCATCTCTTTCTTCTCACATCTTTACTTTTCCAGAACATTTTTGTGCCCCATTTGAATACCAAAGTAAGCATTTATCTTGTCCAAACTCAAGGACCCTACCCCGTGATGTTTTCACTTTTCCGCGCTGTCTAGTCTTCAATTCAACCTGAGTCTCGACTCGTTTCGTTTCATTCTCAATTGATACATTCTCCCTTACAAATGAGTCATTCAAAATAAATGTGAGATTTCGGCGGGAACCACAAAAAAAGTCTGCGACAACCAACGGGCTGAGTCTGCCAAATTTCCGGTTTATATTGGTCACAATCTATGAGAAGATGAACTCTGAACTTTTACAACTCGACGACTACCTCTTGTCTTTTTCACGATGCTTCACCCAAGAACCCCTCAGGTTTGCGTGTGAAAACGCCTTCAGCGCGTCTCTCAACGCCCACGTTTTCGACCCAAAATATTCTACCCTCGCCTCCATAATTTGTTTCGTGAGCCCTCCTATGTAGCTATCTGTTTCAATTCCGTTTCTTGGATCCCCGGGTCTCAGTCGGTCTAATTACGTGTATCAGCGTTGTCCTAAAGTCCAAGCAGGGATCAACATCAGTATCGCATTACTTCTTTGAACAATGAGCCTTTACATAACGCATTCTGAAGTCACAAAGGATACACCATGTCCCCCCAACTCTTCTTCCATGAATTCTAAAAGCTACCAACTTTTACTCTCAATACCACCGAATACTATTTAAATAAACTCGGTGAACGCTTCTAAACTTTAACACGTTATTGTCAAAGTTTGGCAAACTATGAGTGTAGAAGATATATAGGGGCCATCACGAGACCGCTAGGTGTCGATACATGCAGCTACGCAGCGAGAAAGCATCAAAACCGGATAAATTCTTTTAAAACCAGTTTTTTCCTAAATAATGCTTTACTTTAGATCCAGAAACTCTCTTTCCGCTCATCTCCCGCCCAATAAACAAGAAATTCCCATCCGTCTTTTTTCTTCTGAATCCAATTTATAGCCTTAGGGGTCTTCGTTTTCTTCCCAACTTTCTCTCACTGTTTTACGGCTTCTCTCTACCAGAAAACGAAGAAGCCACGTTTCCCTGTTATAGTAATCCATATGGATTGTTTTTTGATAGTCATGACTAGTCATTAACTTCATGTTTTCCGGATGGATATTCCCCACAGATAATCCTAATCTCTGACCACTGTCATGGTTTCTTTCATTTTCATACATGAGGCGGAGCCGAAATCAAGAAAAATGTGTGTTGGGAATAAGAAGGACCCGTTGCAGCTGAGGCGAGAAAAGAAAAGGGAAGAGGCATTCGTGAAATGTTACCATTTGCTTAATTAAACCAAATTCGTGCCTTCAATGTCGGCATCGTCGCCTCGTCCTTTTCTTTTCTCTACGCACACCCCATGACTCTACACATTCTTCCAGTATTTTGTGCTTCTGCTCTCTTCTTCGGTTGTTTTTTGTATTTACTTTATTTTTCACCCACCCCAAAAACGTTATATGTACAGAAGCGAATTTTTTCATTAAAGGAAGAGGCCGAGTCCCTGCAAAAAAGCTATTTTGAAAAAAACACAACAGCAGCTCCCTCCTCACCATTATGAGTCCACGGTGGTTTGGGATATGAGCAGGATGTTCGGATGAGCTGAAATTTTCAAAGTCTGCGCATCCAGAATGCCCTTAAACTCACTAGCAAACCAAGTAGGCCAAGATGAAGATGAGAGTGATCAGTACGAGGTGTATCATTTTCTCGACACAAAATTCGAAGGCTATCATTTTCTGTTTTGGAGACGCCCGCACAAAACCCCATTTCGCTTTCTATAATCACATTCCTTCCTTTCTTTCATGTTCTTTCCTCCCACGATCAACCGTTTTATCGAATACGACCATGTGCCACGTCATTCCATCCACCTCATATGGCTGAGAAGAGAGTCCCTGGGGAATCATCAGGGCACACGCTGCGACCGAGAAAATAGACTCTCTCATGAACATTCTGATTTCGTAAGCAATATCCACGCCCCATTAACGAAAAATTGACGTTTTCAAGTGTGCTCTTGTTTAATTGCCTGGAAACAGAGGGACAACAACTTCTTGCAGGCCCTCACGAGCCATCACACCACCCACTCCCGTAATCGTATTTCGCGTTTCGAATTGCACACTTTCTCATATTGAAGATGCACCTTCCTTTTCTTTTTTTCTCCTTCAAGTGGAAGTTTTTGCAGAATGGGCAACGCACATCCGGTTACAACCTCTGCTTCGTCTTCGAAGAAGGGCAAGTTGGGGAGGCAGAGAAGACTTTCGGACCCGAGTCAGAATCAGAATGTAAAGGTAAGAAACATGATTCGTTTTTGATCTCGATAGTAAATTGACTGGTGAACCACAACCGATGTAAGCAATCTAAAAAACCTTCTCTGTTGTTTTCAGAGCTGTCATTTGGCGCCGGGTTCCTCTTCAAACACACACGCCTGCACCACCCCACCGACAATTCAGATAAACGGAAAGGAGAGTTTCGACGACTTTGAGCACGGACAGCTGAGAGCCAAAAGTGCCAGCACAGACTTCTCCTCTCTGCGCTCCACGTCTTCGTCGTCATCGTCATCTAAGAATAGCGCGTCAGAACGGCGAAAGATATTTCTGTCCTCTTCCACTAATCAAGACTACATGGCCAGAAGTCTAGACGACTCGATGACCGCTAAAATGAGTAGCATGATCAGAACAAAGTCTCATTCGCCGCTGAAGCAGATGAGAACGTATTCGTTCCGGTCAATATCAAGTGAAGAGAACCTTATCGATAAAGAGGTAAGATCATATTTGCTAATTGAAAATCCTAATTTCCCCATTTCAGTGCTGCGAGCTAATATCTGAATCATGGCGCCTTGTCGAGTCCCGCTCTGTTGCTGCAACCCCTTCAGGATGCTTTGGCGTCTTCGTTCTGCAACGAGTGTTTGCAAAGATCCCGATGCTTCACTCGGTCTTCGGCATCTCAGAGTCTCAGGATCTTCTTGAACTTCCCGAAACTCATCAAGTTCGACGTCACGCCCGTCTGTTCACTAACATCTTGCACATTTCTGTGAAGAGTGTGGATGAACTGGAGGCACAGGTAGCTCCGACAGTTTTCAAATACGGAGAGCGACACTACAGACCCGATATAGTTAGTTCCCATTGTTAGAGTTCTCTAATTGAACACCTTCAGGCCCCATACATGACCGAAGAGAATGTTCGCATATTTTGTGCACAAATCGTTTGTACCGTTTTTGACTTTCTTCAAGAGGCGGAAGCCACGCCAAAGTGCGCAGAATCCTGGATCGAGCTTATGAGGTACGGTAGCTACAGTAACCCTTGCAGTCTCATTTTCTTAGATATCTTGGTCAAAAGTTGCTGGATGGGTTTGAATTTGCTAAATTGACAGCGGAGCGGAAAATCTCCATAAATCGTAACGATCATCATCTGTTCCTCATGTTGTGAAGTGATAACACGGTGATCTACTAATGTATATAAGAGTCCGAATAAATCTAACCATTTATAGCATGCTAATTATATAAATGGAGATGTAGGCTCCGCTAGAAATCTCCGCATTAGAAGTATGTATAAGAAAGAAAGTGAAAGTTATGTAAGGACAAAGGGAAAAGAAAGAAACCTGACTGCGCTGACCGTTGGGAAAAGAAATCACGGCGGTAGGTTACGGTACTAACATCGGCAATTCAAAGGACTTCACAATGAAAATATAGAAGGGGTGAGGGGTGAGGGGTCGGGTTCAACCTAAAAATGCCGTTTTCATATATTCCGACGAGAGTACAGGCCAATGTAGAAACTTGGATTGATCGTAACCAATTAAGGCAAAGAAGAAGAAAAAAAAAGGAGAAAAGGGAAGATTATAAGGTACGAAAATGTTACAGAATGTTTGATTGATCAGTTAAATTATGCGGTATTGTTTGGGAGTGTGATGATTCAGACTAGAAGGGGTCAAGCATGAATGAGAGCTTGACAGCAGCTGCGTCTTGAAAAGATTACAAGGCGGGTGATTTTTGAAGTGGGCAAGAGATTGCGAAGGTCGGTGTACGGATATGTTTCGTCATGTAGATGGGATGAAGTACGGTAGGTTCAAGAGAAGAGTTAAGAGCTTTCCGTTATGACCTCCTTTCCAGTTCCGCGGACAAAGATTACTCGGTTAAGCTTGTCTGTCATCACTTCCAAATAGTGCACGTAGTCGTCAAGAGCTTGTTCTGCAAGAAAACGATAAGTTATTAGATGTTCTTCTCCATAAGTACTTACGATCTTTGTGCAATGGTGGTTTGGGAAGGTTCAACAAAATCAACTGAGAATTGGCTGAATGTTGCAGAAGCAGTTCATTCAACCGCACTGCAGTGTGCATCTTCGATACTTTTGACCTGTCTAGAGCCTTCATGCGCTCCTTCTTTGTCTTTTCGTGACTCTCTTCTTTCTTGTCCTCTTCGCTTCCTGTTGTGCCGTCGTCAGAGTCCTTCGAGTCCTTCTTCTCAGAAGTCACAAGCGGAGATACCGCTCGTGGCTGAGTTGGTGGAAGAGAGAGTGTCATACCTCCTGATGCCTTCTGTAGATCTCGCATCATCATCGTACGCTCTTCCATTAAAAGAGTTCTTTCGAAAGCATTCTTTGAGATTTCTGGATCAGCTAACTCGACGATCATGATCTTGGCGTCGATTCTGAGTTGGTAGACGTACTTCTGAAGATCCTCCTGCATCTTGACGTTGTTGTCAGATTCTTGAGCAATTCCAATGACACGTAACTTGCATCCTCGCCACACTTTGTGTTGTTTCAGAAGATATCCCATGAGTAAACACAGACCTCCGTCATGCACAATCCAATAGACGTCAATCATTCCGCTCATTCGGAACACGGACGAGGGGAAATCGATGATTCCTTTGGCTACTACTATGGCCATGTCATTCACCGAAGCAGCGTGAACTTTTTCGATGAAAGTGTTGTATTCAGTCATGTCTTCTTCCCGTTCGTGCACTGGCCACGAGATGAGCATCGTGTTCGGCTTCAAGCCTCCAAGTCCAACAGACTGCACCAAAGTCGACATCGAACCATAGATTTGATCCTCGGCATGCACAAGAGTCTTGGCAAATCCACGCAGGCGCACTTGGTTCATATCGAAGTCCATGCGTGCTTTCACTTGTTCTCCCTTTCTCTTATCATCTGGACTCGTCGGGTCTCCCTTCAAGAAAGCAGTGACGACACTCAATCCCTTTCCAGCTTTAAGTTGAGAGGCGAGATTCAGAAGATTCAGGTATCGGACATCTATTATTTCCTTCGACCATTGCATGGAGAGAAGTAGCAACAGTTGTGGTCTCCAGTTCTTCGGATGGGGCTCTTTGTCCTCAATCTTCATCAACGAGTATTGAGCAGTCGTGAGCGCCAATCCACGGATTCCGTCTCCCCATTCTTTCTTGGCTCCCTTCCACTCAACGTACTTGTAGATGACGAGGCACAGCAGGCAAGCAACAATAGCGTAATCCCAGTGAGTTGAGAACATGATGAAGAAGCAAAGTACGGCTCCGAGGAGAGAGAGGAACCTTCAAATACATCAGTCTTGTTAGAAAGATAAAAATGTGAGACAGAAACTGACCAATGGTAGTACTTGAATCTTGGTCTCCAATTCGGTGCTCCAAGAAGCGAATGAAGAGTGCAGATGATGTTGACGAACGCGTAGCACATGAGGAAGAAGAAGTCGACGACAGCAGCAATTGTATCCATTCCACCCATCAAAATGGCGAGTTCAGCAATCAATGTAGTCAAGATCAATCTACAATAGAACTTGCATTATTCTGAAGTTTTAGACTGTTATTCTTACCCCAAAAACGGCTCATTGTTAGCTGTAACTTTCTTGAATGGAGAGAGAATAGGAATGACCTCGTCCTTGGCAATAGCTTGGAGCAGTCTTGGTGCAGAGCATAAGCATTGGAGAGCTGCACCGAAAGTTGACAAGAAGGATCCGATCAGCAGAACCCACGGAGAGGGCCAGGAGAGGAGTGCAACTACCATTTGACCTCCGACTGATTGCCCATTTCTAAAAGAAAAACAGGTTACTACAAGAAAAGTGGATTGCTTTTACTTGTCTCGCAATACAGCTCCATCGATGGCTCCACCGAAGATGAACGCAAGGGAGAAATAGATGAACGAGGTGGTCAAGTTGGCAGCTATAGTTCCTGCGGGAATCGACGCTTGTGGATTCTTCAGATCTCCACTCATGTTAGCTCCGGTGAAGATTCCAGTCACTGCTGGGAAGTAGATGGCGAGGAGTACGAAAAATGTTGTGCGGACATCCTGGTAAACATCGGTTTTGACGTTGCCAATAACACCTTGGATGGTTTCTTTCTGGTCCAAGTAGTTTGGCCCGAGGTTGGCAAGAAGGGTCTGTCCACCAACGAACCCTGGGAATCCGTTTACGCATTGGAATGAATCGGAGAACGCGAAGCTCGAGTTGCAAACTTTATCTGCGCACATCTTCTCTAGCAATAAGGTGTTGCTGAAAAATAGTGTTCTGGTGATCCGACAAATCCGTCAAAAACCAACTTTTTTCCACAGTAGTTGCAAATTTCATCTAGGGAGGCGTTGAGTGGTAGTATAGCGGAAGACTGAAGAAGACGGTTTTCGTACATGCAAACGCTGGAAAGAAGATCATAATGGAGCGAAGAGCTTTCAGGACTTACTATTGACCAGATTCGGGGTACATTGTTTTGGTGACTCCTCCAGCATAGCAGGCCAGGATCGAGAGGATGACACAGACGAGTGACACCTAAAAACATCATTATTTCACATAACATGCCAAATAAATACCGGAGCGAGCATCTGCACGAATTTGACTCCCATGGCAACAATGGCAAACTCAATGAGCAGAAGAATAGTCGAATAGAAACGAAGAGAATTGGTCATTGTTCCGAACAACGCTGAAATGATACGTGTCAAGAAAACTTTCAAGAAAATCTCGCAAAATACTCACAAGTATCGTGTTGCCCTTCAGCGCCTCCAAACGTGAGTCCTGGGAAGATGTAGAGCTGAACAGGCAGTTATAGAATGTCCCTCATCACATTTTGACTTACTAGCAATATTTCAACGCCTCCGACGAGATACATAGAAGTTGCGACAGTGTTTGCAAGATAGAATAATATTCCAACGGCTGATCCGAACTCTGGTCCCAAATTGCGAGATATCATGAAGTAGGCTCCACCACTCTCTACAACACCGTTGGTAGCGACAGCGGAAATTGAGATGCATGTGAGGAACGTCTAGAAGGAAATTAACTGTATGTCGTAATCATAACACTGAAGACTTACACAGAAACAGCAGAGGAAGAGGAGAAGAAACGTCTGACCAAGACCAGCAATACCGACAAGCCAGAACAGACGGATGAACATGGTGACTCCAAGAATATGCTGTATGGTGGGCAGGTAGACTCCGAGAAGCACGCCAAGATCAGCTTTTGCGCCATGGCCTCCGTGAGACGAACTCTGAGCTCTTTCCAGTGGCCCGGGGGTGATGTGCGCCTTCAAATAGCTGGAGAAAAACGGCATCGATGGTTCCTCGAAAAGGGCCAGATTGTGGTTGCCTCCAGTTTCTTTTGTGGATCCCCATGCGTAAAGTTCTCCTAAAAACAAAAATTAGAATTAAGAGAGAAATACATGGATTCCTAGCACAAAAACACCTTTTAGAGTACGGACGGTCCCTTTATTTAAATTTTGGTTGAAAATTTAAGAAAAAAACCTACGATGACTGTCGTCTCTAGTCATTGGTGGTGGAGCATCGGTCTCAACCGACAACAAGAACCTAGACGACACTTTGGTGGGAACTCGGCTGATGGCCGTGGCGTTACTGGTAGAAGGGCCACTTCCTGCCGGCGTCACCTGATGGTGAGTAGACAGGAGACTCGAGTGCTCATGGGCACTCGCGGAGTCGTGGTCATCGCCACCAATAACGAACTTGAATGGCACAGTCGTCATCCGATGTTAGTATCGTTGACGATTCAGAGCGACTACTTGTTTTGAGTAACGTTTTGGACGGTTGTGAGCAGTCGGAGATGGCTGAAGCTGACAGGAAATTGACGAAAAAAAGGCAAAAGCTGTGACGACGGAAGGAGGGGCGAGATGGTTTATTATCGATAAACGGCAAGGAATTTAGTATGATTGCTGGCAAAAAGAGTTGCTTGCAATTTGACCGATAACAGAAAACACTATGTCGCGTGTGATTTATGAAGAGCAAAAGTCTGAAGTCTGGAGGAAGCGCAGAGAAAAATTAAGAGAAAGTGTTTATGAGTTTGTGTGGGAGTTCAAAACTTGACTGGTATCATCACTCACTAGACAAATAACTAGGGTGAAGAGGTAGAACCATTTCAAAAACATTGGCAAATAACGGTGAAGGGGGAGCTTGTTTTTTTGCAGGGGTAACAAAGTGGCAGAGAAAAATCCCCATTTTTTCACCGTTTCACTGAGTTAAACCAACCAAATTTCCAATTGATAAAATAGTAATGGAAAAATGTAGCTGCCATAAATAGTTCTCCTGTTTGAAAATTTGCAACTCCATTCTCGGGAAACTACGCTTATTCTTGATCATTCGATTCACTATCAGTTTCGCGGCATGGTCTTTGAAGGTTTTTTGATCGTTTTTAATAAAAAAGCAAAAAAAAGCTGGCAATCCTCTCAAAAAATGAAAGAAAATTAAATAATTTTTGAAAAACATTGAAGAAAAAATGTTCAAAATTCCTCCAGAAGAATTCTGCTCGTCAAGTCAGTTGTATTGGAACAGTTACTCCTCTACAGTAACCTACAGCACTTTAATTTTGAAAATCATTCGCATTATGGACAAAGATACACTTTGCTGCTATACGAAAGCAGATTTTTGAATTGTGAGTGAACAGGTCATGTCAATGTAACCGAAAATGCATTATGAGTCGGTATTAGCGACCATGAGATGGCGCGCGACGCCCGCCGCCACATTAATTTCCGAATGGCTCTTTTTACCATTTAGCCAGCTGCTCAAGGTCATCAAAATGCGAGCGGATGAATGTCTTAAGGACGAGATGAAGAAGAGGCAGAGGGAGAAAACAGTTTCAATTATGAAAGAAAGGACATGCAAATATGGTGTGTGAATCATCGAGTCTCCTATCAGTCAGACCGTATGCTTTCAACTTTCAAGTGTTCCGCCCGTACTCTGTTTTATGTGTTCTAAAAAGAGCGCTATGACGTCGGTCTGAAACTCACGGTCTCCGACACTGGCAGTCGATATGTTACGATGACGGTCCTCCAGTCCATTTCCTCTGAAAGTTAATTAATACAATTTACTCCCGATGGAGATCATAAGGATGAAGGCATCAACTTACCCGTGCTCTGGAGTTAATATGATTTCTGGTTGCCCTGGCGCTGTTTTGTCGTCGTCCATCATCAAGTTGCGCCACCACGACGAAGCCCTCCTGTATGAATGAGAAATATGATTTCGATCACCAAAATTTGATCAGTGACTTTCAAAAATAGGAAAAGGTCCATTCTTACTACTAGTGATAACTGAGACCGTAGAACCTAGAAACCGGTTATTAAAAAATCAAAAGGTCAAGATATTTTTGTATCTATCTCGCTTTGATAAACTGATTTGGACCTGAACCTTGGATGATCTATCAAGTATCAGTATTCATTCGATGAAAGCATCAGAATGTTCACTTTGATAGTAATAATCGAAAATTGGCGGAAGTGCCTAACGAAAGGAGAAGAGATAGATGGAAAGGATATGATATGTAGGTAGACGCAGTACTCCACAGGAATCCGTGTGTGGTCACTGTGAGTGATACGCCTCCTTCTCAATTCTCAAAAGAAACAATCAGTAAATCGCAATCAGAGAAGGGTCGAGATTCGACAAATCCACTCTCTCTCTCTCCCTCTCATTCTTCAGTTCCGATCAAAATTCTCGTGTAAATTCACTCATGTCTGTTCGATTTGCGCCTGTGAACATGACATGTCTAACTGATAACACTTAATCCGATTACTGTATCAAAAAATTAACATACTGTTTATGGCCTAAAACCAAAACTGAGCAAGAGCAAGTCAACCTACCGCAAGAACATGCAAAAGTTGCAGATCACGAAGCAAGTAAACTTGTGATTCTCTTAACCACCGGCTTTCTAATGGAAAATGATGAGCGCTTTTTGGTAGGGCGTCTGGTCAAAAAACCGCCGGCGGATCACTCTCGAAATCTCAAGATGTCGATTAATCTGACCCCTCCGCTTATCAATCAATGTCTAATGCCCTCATGTTTATTTTTGTGGACACTACTCCTGTTTGGTACAAGAGGCTTGAGAGTTTGAACTGTTCTGTGCTGACTGACCAGTCAGATGGCCGTGATGCGGAATAGAACATACCGTAGTGAACCAAAGTTGAAGAAATGCACTAGGGCAAGGTGAATTTTGTGGTGAGTTTTAGCAGTGATAATCATGGAATGAGGGAAGTTCGAGGGGCGACAAGTGCTGAGCTATATATACCAGAGTTGGTAGCTTGTTTTCTTTCTCATAAAGTAAATAAGTTGGAGAAGAGGTTGAAAACTACGCCTCAGAGAAACATGTAAGCCGGTTATTCACATTCTTTACAAATTGGGAGTGTCGGTGCTCCTCGTCTCAAAGCAATTTACGAACTGATCACAATGAACAGTGATGACGTCATCGTCTGACTGACCAGTGTTAATAAATCAAAAAATGAAGAATAGGTCAATCTTGTTCCCCAGGTTTATGCATCATTCTCATGGAAACCAAAGTATCAACATTCTATTTTTTGTGCTCAGTTCCGAGATTTTGTGTCTGAGCACAAAATCAAGCAGGAGCTCTGCTGACTAACCTTTCAGTTTTCGGAGTATCTGGAGTCTCGAAGATGACGACGGAGGCCTTCTTGGTCGGTGGCATCGCGTTCTTCACTGCTTCCACTGAACTGACCCGACGACCGAATCTGAAGAGAAGGAAGGTTGGCCAAAAAAGGTTGCCCTATCTCTTTTTGATGTGTAGTTTCATTTCGACTTCTTTCTCTAAAGGTAGAATCAAATATCATTATCAAATCGTTTTGTCTTCCGTAAAACAATAAAGATTGCAAGTGAGTAATGGGGAAAACCTGTTTTCTCTCTCACGAGGCTGATACTTTTGTTCCTGAACACTAAATATCTGTTAACAGTGAAAATATTTGATTCATCTGATTAATGTTTCATTTCTTCCACACATTTCAAAGTTTGCAAGCTCACTTTTTGAACGAACCCACAATAAATATTGTTTGAATTCGAATTCAGCTCGCTATTTCGCAAGATCTCATTGGAGCGCACTTGCGGACCACTGTTCAGATGAATGTTTTTATTAATTCGCCGGGATATTTATTTCTTTCGCTTTCATTTTCTTTTTTTTTAGCAATTCGTTAACTTTATTGTCAATTCTAACTGTTTACCCTGGCGGGACATCCCCTTTTGCTCTGATTGCACTGGCTGCTGGCGGCGGGTTGGCTACCGGCGCCAAGTTGTCCTGTGAACCATCGTCCCCCATCGCGCTTTCAAATTTGAGAGGCCTCTGCAACAACCGAAATATCCAATTGTTATTTTCTGTGAGGAGCGAGTAGGAGAAAACAGAAAGAAAACAAACAGAAAACGACGAAATGTCTGTTTTCGAGCTTGTAGAATGGGAGAAAGAGTAGGAAGGAGGCATTTCTCGCTAATGAAAGCATTTTTTATGAATGGATGGGCATCTTTCGTTATGAAATATTGTTTTCTTGCTAGTGAGGGTGCGTGTAGGTTGAATAACTGACTGAATTCAAAATTGAGTGAAAAAAAGAGGCACGAAAATTCCATACAAAGTGGTTTAACTGTCCGTCCTGATAGCATTAGAGGCATGTATAAATACATTCTGGATTTTCGACAGTGTCCATGCAATTTGAATATTTTTGAATAATCCATTCTCCGGTTTTCTGTTAATATTTCTCTGACAGTTTCAGCTGGAAGCTCCGCCCCTTCTAGTTCGTGAGGATCCATACAAAGTTCGTGGCTAGAGAGTGCAAGGTTTATTTCTTCTTGATAACTGATAAGACGGTGAACATCTGATAGCCAAGAACTACTACGCTTGTGATGCACTTTATGAGAACCGGTTGTCACAATGAAAAACACGGGTAGTCTGTCGCAAACCGACGGGTTGTATGCGCAACCCATCTCTTCCGACCTACAATAAGACTACTGTGAACTCTATTATCTGTCCCTACTTCACTCCACATCTTCACGCTTCTACACGACGACTGTTCTGTTCATACGCTCTACCATATTCACACGTGCCTCTGCTTCATTAGATGGAAAGGAAGACTATTCTACGTGACCAGCCAACGCCTCAACTTCACGTCAACGCTGCCATCCAATCGCCCTTGCTTCGACCTCTGACAACAACGTGGCATCTTCTCCTCGCCCGAAGAATCGATTGATAATCAGTCCCGGCTTTAGCACCGGTCCATCTTCACCTGCACTCGTGTTTACGTGTTACATTCGTCGTTAGATAAATGTTGATGTGTGATAACTTGTGTTCGTGTTGTGTTTCTCTCTCACTCTGCTCGCTCGCCTTCGCTCGCTCGATTTAGACTACGCATTCGCTAACCCACTGAACCTACCCTTTGCAACAATGGTGCATCGACCGAATCAAAATTCTAAATTCAAAATTCCAAATTGCGAACCGAGAGCATGGGTTGAGCTGAGAAAACACAAATAAGAGTGAAAGCCTTCGTGGCATTCTGGCGACAGCTAGTAGGACACCTTAGCGGCCCCTCAACGCAGAGGACAACCCCTTGTGGACCCTTCGACAGTGAGGA
>LR564031.1:7530-25516 GCA_900536345.3 Caenorhabditis sp. 39 LS-2015 | reverse complement strand
GTTGCGTTTTGACCAGTAAATTGTAAGTGAGAAGAATGAGGAAGAAGATGAACGCGAAGAACCACAGCCAGTAGGTGGTGATGGGTGCACGGTAGAACTCGATGATCTTCTTTTTCCAGGATAGAGGGCGTTGCTGAAATTGCTTGAATTATGGAAAACGAACACGTTTTCAATGCTGTCAAGTAGTTAGAATAGTGAAACTGGAGAAAATTTGTTTGTGAATTTTAGGGAAATTCTGTTTCATTTTTGAATTTATGGCGTTTTGCAATTCTATTGAAAATTAAATGTACTGCTGTAAATATTTCTAGAGTGTAACTGTACGTTAACAGTTATATCCGTAACAGTAAAATATAGCAAAAAACAGTCAACTACAAAACTACGAAAAATTTTAAGAGCTACAACTTTTTTAGTTGCCGGTTTTTTATATAAAAAACTACAAAAAAACCTCAAAAACTAGATAGCATAAAATTTACAGGATAGTTGCGAAACGTCGTGATAAAAAATTCGATTTCTTCCGATCTTTGTTTTTACAATTAATGGGTTCATTTTTAATCAAGTTTTAGTTTTAAATTTTATAATCAAGGAACCTCTGAAACAGTTTTTCTCATTCTCAAATTATTATTTTCGGTGACTTAAATATCAGATTCTGACGTCAAATTTTCAGATGACCTCCCTCATCTGAATCCTCAACAAACCACTTTATTGACTTGAGAACGTGTTACTAGGTACCTTGACTATTTTCTGTCCGAATCTGAGCTCGAACGGGCTAATTTAAGTCGAGATATGAAAGTTTGAGCTAGAAGATGTCGTGAAACCCCCGACGTTTCGCAACTGTAACGTTTCGCAACTACATTGAAGCGTAGATTCAAAAAGAAATAGAAAACTAAGTGTGAGATAGCATTTCGAAACAAAAAGCTATGAGTTGCGAAACGTTACAGCTGTAAAACGTCAATGTGGCGACAAGACAATTTATTACAGCGTTTGCTAAACTCTTCTTTTATCAGTGGCTTAACATTCCCCGAAAAACCTTTCAAACCAAATTGAATTCTGCATGAAACCGTAAATCCCCTTACCGTGTACACATGAACCGTCTCGTTACGTGTCGATGAGAACTCTCTCGACGATTTCTGCTGCGTTTCCATCTCTTCGCTCGGGTCCATGTACATGTCGTCGTGAGCCATGGCGACAGCGACAGAGCCGCGTTTTCCGGTCCGATTGATGTCTGGAAATTGAATACATTCTGTTTCAAGAAATTCATTTTGCAGTTTTCTTGGATGTATTTTCGATTGTAACTTGTTTTTCAAATGGTGATAGTTCAGCTAATTGCAAGCTACGTGGGATGGGCTATTACGCAGTTAGGTGGAAACGTGTGAGAGAGTGAGAGCGCTTGTGGAGACGCAGACATAAAGAGACGCCGATCGCCGTGTGAGGCAGCGTTCGAACGGCAAACTCAGCTGTCACAGTTCGAAAAATAGCTAACAATTTACGATCACCCCCCATTCCTTACACATCTCCGTCGCCTTCTTCTGCTCCTGCTCATCGTCATCTGACACGTCAATTTTGAGACATGCCGGTGGCTGAATCTTTTTGGATTTCTTGATCGACATGGTCCTGGCACGATTCCTTCCTTGGGCGATGGGCGGGGCGATGACGATTCGATTGATTCCGAAATCGTTTTTTTTCTTCTCCGAGAAGTTGAGTTTGTCGCGGACGAGCTGGAAGGAGGAGGGTTTGATTTTTCGGCTGCGTCGCGTTTCTCTCTTAATTTCAAGTTTTCAGTTTCAAATCCATGACAACTTCTCGAAGTTTCTTCCGTTTTTCAGTTCGTTTCCCCATGTCCAATACCCTCACCTTATGAATGCTCAATGTCTGATCCGCTCCCATACTCTGCGCCCTCCCTTTCGCTCCTCCATCATCATCCGAATCATCCGAATCGCTCGACGAATCCGTCGACTCTGACTCCTCCGCACTTCCTTCTGAATCCGATTCTTCGTCTCGTTCCGCGGCGGTTTTCGGTTGCAGCATCAGTTGCTCTTTGGTCTTGAATTCCAGAAGATAGAGAAGTGGCGGCATTGCGAGACAGGCCAGCACTTTGGTATTCTGGTTGCTTTTCATGGACAGGGCGCCTTGCCAGAGGTCGGAGAGAAGCATTTGGCAACTGGAAATTTGTTGTATTTTGGATAGATTTGATGGGATACAATTTTTAATTGTTTGGTAGTTTTATTGAAGCTCAATGAAATTTAATGAAGCTAAAAAATCGATTGAGTTATAAATTATGACTTCTTTCCAAAACAAATTCAAAACTTTTCTGAAACGCAAAAAATGAAATTGTTTATGAAATTTTTTCAGTTTCATCAGTTGGTCAAAAATACTCATGTGTAACAACGGGGATCCTAGAGGAATCAGATGATAGAAGTTGGTAATATACATAGGAAACTCTTCCACGCTGATGTATCACTGTTTTCTGACAAAATGAACTCGTGGCCTAGAAAACACAAGCCCCTCGGAGCGCATACAGTTATTTTTTTGTCAAGTTGTTATGCTCCTTTAAAACGGCATACGGTCAGTTTATAACTCAATTTTTCCTGATTTTTGGGTTACTGTTTAAAGGCGCATAACAACTTGGCGAAATATTTAGCTTTAATATCTCCGAGTGTCGCGCGTTGCGTTTCGCGTCGCAGCTTGCATTTCTTGCCGGAAAACAAAAATTACAACAATATTTATTGTCATTTTCAATTTTTACTGTTTCTCATTTTTTTCTTTTACTCACAATTAGACTCATATACTGATATTACATTTGTATATCTTTTCATTATCAGTCCCTTTTCCAAACTCTTTATGTCTGCGTCTCCATTAGCGCTCTCACTCTCTCTCTCACTATTTTCGTGACGAGATCGAGAACCGCTCGACACACGCAAACAACAAAGTGTCAGTGCTTTAAGTATCAAAAACAGATAATTTCTCAATTGGTAAAACTGTAATTTTGTCCTGGTTTTATTACAAGATTCAAACGAAGTGGCGATGTCCGCAATTCGGTGTCTCGGCGGGTCTCGTTGGGGAATCGGGTACAGTATTACTGGCGCGAAAAACATTCGCACTTTTCGCCGTGGGTTTTTCGAAAATATTTTTTCGCGCCATCGGAAAAATGAATTTTGTACCCGACTCCCCAACGGGACCCATCGGGCGCCCAATTGCGGACATCGCCACTTTGTTTGAATTTGGTAATAATAAGAGTTTAATAAGGTTTTAACACAAAATGCTATTGATTTGTAAATTTTTCGAAACTGTCAAAAAATATTTTCGGTTTCATGATTTTCAGACAGTGCAGAATCTTTTTGAACTCTATTGCCACTACTCCTTTTTTTACTTTTGAAAATGCGATTGTGCATAACGAACATTTTTGTTTTCTATCGACCGAGAGTTTGAAAAACCGCGTTTTTAGAGCTGATTTCTGTCATTCCTGTTGCGTCACGGCTCCCCCTACTTCTAGACTACAAGACTCTTCAGTCCTCACCAGGGATGCGCCAAAAACTTGCGATGTCCGTTGTTGGCCGCCAACGAAAGGCATGTTTCGTCTCCCCAATTGTTCAGTTCGCACGTCAAAAGACGCAGTGTCTGCGGATGTCCGTGTTTCGTGCAGTACTCCAACACCTCGACTGCCAAGTCGGAGAATTCGCTGAAAAGTTACTATATATGTACTGTTACAAGATTTTCATAAATTTGGAGTCAGAATTCTGAACTTCAATGGGATAGGAAGCTCCGTGGCCCGAAAACAATTCTCCCAGGGTAGAAAAATTGAAAGAAAACCCACTCGCTGTACTCTGCAAAGTTCTGACTCATTCCGATTTCTCCGGTCGCTAATGAGGCTGTTTTGGCCAATGACATGTACAGACGACTTGCCACCAGAGCCTGAAATTCAATTTTTCAACAGAGAATAGTTTTTTTTCTTTCAGTTTCAAAATAGCAACATTAGTACAGTTTAGTCGGTTAGACTACTGATGTTGCTTGTAGCTCATTCCTTTAAAAACACAATATTACGGGGTCTATATGGGTCTCGTTGCTACTAGCGATATTTTGACAGGTTTCAACTGAAAAATTATCAAAAATAATAGTCAGAATCTCTTGTTGAAACGGAAGATTCGTGCTGAGATTTCCTCTTTAATTCAGTTTTTTTCAAATAGTGACAGTTGGTCTCCCGCCACGCGCCTAGGAGAGAAAGTGTGAGAGAGTGAGAGCGCGTGTGGAGACGCAGACAGAGAGAGACATCGAGAGGTCACTTTAAAATTGCAAGCTCAACTGTCAGCGTTTTTCAAAAGCATTTAATGTTTTTGAAATTTTACCAAAATATCTCATGATGGTTTCAAAATCAATTTTGTTTCACAGATGTCTGATATTTATTAGGTGAATAATCCAAATAGTTTTAAATGGATCCTGAACGACAGAAAACCTTTCAACTTGGGAAAACCAAGCTCCGTCACTCCGTCACTCCGTCAAAAAAAATAGAAAATTTTCCGGTTTCAAATTTTTCAAAAATTGAATAGATGCGCGAAATTGACAATTTGCCTTTTGTGGTTGATTTTTTGAACACACTTTTCCCTATTGAAACACACTTTTTTTGGTTCTATGATAACTATCACACAAACCGCAAACGCGCCTACAATGCAATCCGAAGTTTTTGAATCTCACATTTATTCGGTTTTCAAATGGTGACAGTTTGGATCCCGCCACGGAGCTAGGGGGGCAGTGTGAGAGAGTGAGAGCGTGTGTGGAGACGCAGACATAAAGAGAGGTCACTTTCGAACTGCAAACTCAACTGTCAGCGTTTTTGAAAAGCAGATAATATTTTTGAAAGTTCACGAAAATATGTCACGATGACCTCGAAATTAATTCTGTTTCACAGATGTCTGATATTTATTAGGTGAATGATCCAAATAATTTTAAATGGATGAACGACAGAAAACCTTTCAACTTGGGAAAACCGAGTTCCGGTTTCAGAGTTTGAAAAAAAAACTGAAAAAAATGCGCGAAACTGACAATTTTTCCTTTTTATTTTTTTCGAATTCGAATCACAATTGTTTTTGCTTGAAAAATTACATTAGTCTATGAATCCTGTCACAGGCATTTTCCCAGCAGTGCGCCTGGCCTCAAAGCTAACACCGAAAGAATAAAATCGTTCAGTAATTCAAGTGTTCCGCACTGCTAATCACGGATTTCACTTTTTGAGGTTACTTGATGGCGATATCCGTATTTAACCTGATTTAAGTCACGACCGGGTCGGGGATAGTGACGGATACCATTTTGTAGACGGATCCACAAGGCTGAGCCAGCGGCCACCTCCCCTCACTAGGCTATCGGTCCTTGCACATACAAATTCATAAAGAGCTATTTACTGTTTTTAATCATTTTGAAATCATAGGCGTCGCCAACTGGTTCTAATTATAAATAACTTGATCGATCATTTTTAAACGCTTAAACTACAATTAATAAACATCACAAACCTTGGCCATTCCCTCCTCTCCATGAGTCCACATCAACTTTGCCATCTTCTGTCTCTTCGTGAGCACCGCCCATATCATCAGATCACTGTATGGGTAGCGGAAAGTGAAGTCCAGATTGGCCTCTTCTTCGAGATTCGAGAATTCGTCTTCTGAAAATGGAAAATTAAAGGCGAGTGTGTCATTTTATTAAACATATGTACAAGAAGCATTCTTTGAACCGAAAATCGAATTTTCGAAAAATTGGTCCCTCAAAATCGGTTGGTCCCTCGAAAAAAGCAAAAAAACCAATCGGTAGCTGGGAAGACAGAGGGAGGTTGTTATTGTTCCTCAAACTGTGCTCCTGGGAAGCTAGAGATTAGACTAGAGATAACAGGGAACAGTATGGCAAGACGTTCGTCCTGTCTAATCCCTTTCCCAGGAGCACAGATCATCGGAATTTCAAAAAAAAAAGAAGAAATTGTGCTCCTGGGGAAGGGATTAGGACGGACGTCTTGCCATACTGTTCCCTGTTATCTCTAGTCTAATCTCTAGTATCCCAGGAGCACAGTTCATAGAAACAGGAACAACAACAACCTGCCTCTCTCTTCCCTTCTACCGATTGGTTTTTTGGTTTTTTCGAGGGACCAACCGATGTTGAGGGACCAATTTTTCGAAAATCATATTTTCGGCTCAAAATTGATGTAAGCAGTCCATATAATTCCAGGAAATCAGAGAAGACAAAGAAACTAGTTTTATGAGTATTTCTCAAACTTTTTTCTTGATTTTTTTTCGAAAATTTTAATGAAAAAACGAAAAAATATACTTATTACACTCGGCGCCGGAAAAACGAAAATCCGGACAGAATAAGCGAGTTATTTTATAAATGATGATATTCTTTCGATACCTGTTTCAAAAAGTTGTGAAACAGTTTTTTGTCAGTTTTGAGGATAATGCAAGAAATTGACTGACCATCATCCGAATCCCTCTTCCTCCCCGCTCCTCCAAAAAGCGAGATAATCGAATTTCTGGCGTTATTGATCAAGTTGATCTGCATAGAAGACATCCGTTCCCTTCCCGCATCTCCAGAAGGCCCGATGACGTCGTTGCGGCCGCCATTGCCGTTTTGAACACGCTTTCCGAACTGGAATCGAAGTTTTTTGATTGGTTTGCTTTTTTGGCCGCAACGCATGGCTTTGGGGGTTTTTACATTGCAACTTGAGTCAAAGGGTGAGAATTTTCATGGTTTTTTGTACATTTTTTTGTGTTCCCCAGCTAAAGAGATCCGGTTATGTCATGTACATCGATTTGTTCAATTTTTTCCAAAAATTTATGTCTCAAAGCATGTCGAATTTTTGTCGCAAATTGAAAAAATTCAATAAATTCTCCAAATGAGAGGCTTCGCAACTGTAACGTTTCGCAATTCAAAACCTTATTTTTCAAAATGTTCTCTCACATTTCAAATCCTCATAAATATCTGTTCTTAACGAAAAAATCATTGTTTTGACGTTTGGAGTTGCGAAACGTTACAGTTGCGAAATATCGGGGTGCCCTTAAAATTAGGCGTCTTGAAAGATCACAAAGGTTTTTTTTAGAACAATTCAGTTTCAACAAATGTTGAATTTTTGTGAGAATTTTAAATAATCAATTCGTCTGACGGTATCATCAGAAATCAATCTACAACACTGTTAACAGGCTATGCACGTACGTTGATGTATATCTTATTAACAGTGAGAGATATCAAAACACTGTCAACTTGAAAAATGTAGTCCTTAATATTCTGCTTATTTTTGTAGTTGATTGGTTGTTGATATCGCCTACCGTTGCTGAGATAAATAAGAAAATACCCCATTTTTTAATCGTTTAAACGTGATTTCATTTTTTTGTTGATTATTCACTGTTTTTTGAAACATTGAAAATTTTGGAAAAATTTAACGGATTATTCTTGGAATTAATTTCCGATTTTCAAAATCATGTGCTTAAATTTTTCAAAAATAAGTTCATGTTTCCTCCGAATCCGTAACATCAATTTAACTTTAAATTTTGTTTACGGTTTCAATATTTGAATATTTTTGAAACAAAATAGTTGACAACCTTTACTAATAACTCACCTGTTTCCGATTATTGAACAAAAAGTACTGATTCTTGAACTCCTCTTTGGTATAGTTCGACTTGTACAAGTTGCCCATCAACTCTTCCACCAATTTCCCGACTTCGACCAGTTTGATATGGTGCTTCGAGTCCACCAACAGATTGGTTCTCAACGTGTTCTGCGGACCTTTTTCGGTGTTATAAAGGTGTTCCAACCGTCCGTAGGTCAGGAATTTCTGCATGGAGACTCCGTTTTCGAGTAGCAAGTGCACGAAGTCGATGCGGTCATTGGAGAGTGCTTCGATCATGGCATTGTGCAGGTCTTGAGTCGTCCATTCGGTTCCGGTCGCGAAGATTTCCGTTCGGGCGATGTCGGCACGATTCCAGGCGAGAGCGAGTTGAAGTTGTTCGGGTGGCGAGAGGTTTCGACCTTTCAGCAGACAACTCATGATCGCATGGTCAAGATCTTCTCGGGTCGACTCTCCGAGACGGAATACTGTCATCTGGAAGATATACTGTTTCAGAGGGAAGACATTGTGCAAATTTTCGAATAAAAAGGTGATCTGTTGGATGATATGGTCTGACAATGAGAACATACCCTTGGAAACATGTATTTTTACTATACCCCAAGAACCGTAAGATATATCAAATAACAATCAACTAGGAACTTTTACCCCTTGGGAATCAGCGTAAATCTGTAGTTGATAGTTTTTGAATATCTCTTACTATTTTCGATATTTGAATGTCAAAATGAAACAAAATTTCAGCGCAGGATCAGTTAAAAAGTTCAACAAAAGCAAGTATAACTGAGTTTTGAAACAGAGTTTTTTTCAAATTGAATTTGGAATTTTACCAATGTTACTATTACAAATTTCCTGAAAATGCCAGAGTTGTGATTCGAACGCGGCAATGGTCCCGCCACAACTTTGATTTTTTTTTTTCGAAAAACTACGGTGAAACTTAGTGGTCATTCTCCACTTTCTTCGTTTTCGAAAAGCCCAACGACGGATTAAGAACTAAGTGAAGTGTGTTTTTACCGGTTCAATATATTCAGTAATTCTGAAACGGAGATCTACTTTTTTTAATTTTTAATTGGTCCGCAACTTTTTGTTAGCGCCTCTGCGGACCCGAAATAGCTTCGTGTTCAGCGGTTTTCGACAAGTTCAGTTTACAATTAGCACTGAATCAATTCAAAAATGAATCAAAAACAGCTGAATGGGTTGTGTTACTGTTACCGTAACCCAAAACCGCGGCGGGCCCGCTGAATTGCGTAATGTGTGTCAAAGGTGTCAAAGAACCCGGTATCTCGCCACAAATCCTAGTTTTTCGGTCTCAGAAAAACTGTATTGGAAATCATTTTTTGGAAAGAAAATAATCCAAGTGCAAGTTCCGAAGCTAAAGATATCTTGTTCCGTTTCACTTGGCAAATTCTCAAAATGTTGAAACAACAATTTTCTTTGTGAGATATTGGAAATTTGAAATTCGCGAAAAAATTTTGAAACAAAAAAGTTGTCAGTTGCTAAAGAAAAACGACACTTAACTTCATGTTCACATTTTCCGAAACTCTTGAAACTCAAATTTTTCCGTAAATTTTTTGCACAATTTCCCTGTTTTAAAATCTAATTTTCAGCATGAAACTAGCTTGCAAAATCAATAGTTTTACTTCATCGGCGAATAAAACTCACCAGTGACTTGTTCGTAGTGCACTCGACGATTTGCTTGATGAGTTTCTGTGCGGTTTTCACGTCGTATCCGAATATTCTCCGGACAATGTTGATCAGTTGGTTTTTGATGTTGTCAGACAGGAATCTACAAGGAAGCAAAAAGTGAATAATACTTTTTTTTAAATCTTCATAATTTACCCATTATTTGAAACAGTTTGATGAGCGAAAGCGAGAATGTCTGCTGCCCGGCCACTCCCATCACACACAATCACTGGGATTCTGGGGATTCTAAAAAATCCGTGAATTTCAGGTGATTCTGGAGATTCAGAATGCTCACGTCATCACATAGTCATGTACCATTTTGATGGTGAATGCTCCTCCTTCGAGTACTACGCAGATCAGTGGAATGGCACTTCGCTTCTTGTCTCCTTGAGCTAGGTATGTCTCCAGACGCTTTCGCATTATGATTTCTGCACCATATCTGAAAAAAAACCAAGGCGTTGCGGTCGCGAAGCGGTTAATTCTTCATTTCATACTTGGTACTGATAATCTGCTCAATTAATTTGCAGTTTCACGAAAAACTGTTAAATGAGCTTGAAAATGCGACACCGCTCCTTTTCTCAAAACAAATGACAAAAAATCATGACTTTTACAGTAATTTTTCCCCAAAACGTTCAGATTCATGGTAAATCCCGGAAGGCCCGCGGACAAGGAACTTCATTTTCTTGCTGACACTGCAGGTATCCTGATATTTCACAACTGTAACGTTTCGCAACTCAAAATGTTAAGACAATGATTTCTTCAGCAGGTAAATATTGATTGAGAGGTTTGAAAATTACGATGAAACTTTGAAAGACAAAGTTTTGAGTTGCAAAACATCGGGATCTTACTGCACAGGTTCGTTCAAAAAATTTCTGAAAATGCGACATTGCAAAATGTAGCCAATTGTCGAAAAAATGAGTCTTTCGGAATATCAGGAGGTTTTGAAGCCGTGAAACACATGCTCCAGTAATGAATTAAAAAAACAAAAAAAAAAACGAAATTAAGTAGATAATTAGATTCTCTTTGAAAAAAATGGGTGTATGTCTTTCTTTTTATAATTTGCTACACCGATTATTATTTGTCCCGTTTCATTTTTTAATTTTGTCTAACAGAGGAAGTGCATGAAGATTCGCAGATAATATTGGTTGCAACTTGAACCCCTCGTAGATAAGGTCTCAAAGATATGGTCCGTGAAGTGTATTTAACATTTAATGGAGATACAATACTCCATCCGACGTATATTTTCTGTTCTTCAAGCGCTCATAATCGAGTCTGCGGCTCTGTCGATCAGCTTCTCTTTATGTCTGTGTCTCCACACGCGCTCTCACTCTCTCACACGTTGCCACCTAGCTGCGTGACAAAACTTATTCCACGTGCCGTAGCTTAACTGTCACTTCCAACAGATTCAATTTTAGCTTGAAAAAACCCAGATGCCTAGCGCTATTTCCATTTTATTGCAAGCAAAACTTTACACATCTGCTATTTTTGGTTAGCGGTTCAATCTCGAATTGAACAAGGCTCTTTCCTGTTTTTTGGCTATTCTATTTTGATTCGAAGTCGACTTGGAATAACCTGAAATTGACTCTACCAACTGCCAATTGCCACATTCCAATTCCCCTTCCTCAACACCCACTTCCATCTCTCACCCACCTATTAACCGTTCCGTTGTCGGAAAAAAAAAAGTATGAGTGTCGATCGTTCAACTCTTTCAGTCTCGTACTGTTGTACATGTTCGGTGCGTAAGTGACTGTCTGATCCTTGCCGACGAATCGATTCCTTTGTTTCAGCATGCCCCAGGAGGCGATTCCGATGGCGACCACTTGGTTTTTCGAGTGATGGTTTCCGTGGTCTGTGGGAAACGAGACTTCTGTTTCAGAATTGGCAGATTTTGGAGGGGGCAGTGGAATAAAGTAGTGTGATTTTAGCTCGCCCTTCCACAACTGTAACGTTTCGCAACCTTTCGTTTCGCAACTCAAAAGGTCAATACAATGATATGTTCGGCACATCTGATTTTGAAAATTTGAAATTTGAGAAAAGAGAGAACATTCTGAAAACAAAATCCAAGTTGCGAAACGTTACAGTTGCAAAACATCAGGGTCTCTCTTCCTCCCTCAAAAACGTATCAGTTTAGAATATTTCACTGTCGTCACGTTATCCGCTCTTGCAAGGCATATCCCATCCATACACAAAACATGTCATGCACCCGCATTTGACTAGTTAAATCTGTTTCAAAAACCATGTAACTAAGCTTTAATATTATTCACTAGAATTATAAGTCAGTATTGAACTATACTTAACCCATATTGAAGGCATAATTAGAACTAGAATTGGCTTTAGATTTTTATCTGTTTCAAAGTGTCTTCAACTTAACATTATGTATTTTTTTTACTAGGTTGATCGCAAAATTGTTATCACTTACACATTAGGCAAGAATAGTCCAGTGGCCTTGATTATTTAAACAAAACCGCGACGCGACCGCAACGCGGCCAATCGCTACTAATCGCTATGAAAATTACGAGTTAACTAACAGTACCATATCCCGTTTCGACGGCTCATAAGACTAGACAATACATTTTGCTGAGCGCCAGCCGCGTTGCGGTCGCGTCGCGGCTCATTGCCAGCAAGATCTATATTCTGTTTCACCAACTTTCTATCAGCTTTCCCCATGTCATCATCCCTATTTCATGTTCCATATTCATGGGAAATTCGATATTTCGCAACTGTAATTTTTCGCAACTCAGAACGTCAACACAATGCCTTCTCGGGCAGACATTGGGACAACTTCGAAATTTGAGACAAAAGTTGCGAAACGTCGCGTTCTCAACGTCTTCCTTCCGGATCACCTTGCAACGCGGAATCCAAATGCTTCACAACGCCCTCATCGAGTCCCGAAGTGATGATCCATGCGTCTGTCGACTTGGCAATCTTCATGATTCCTTTTCGGAACGTCCGCGCCAATTTCGGTTGGAGGCTGCAAAGTTTACGTAGAAATTTCTGATAACGCGGTGAGTTATCACACACTTTTTTCCGGGAGGGGGAAGCCACGAATGATGACGTCAGGGGGGAGAAAGGGAGGAAAGTATTTGAACTATTTGACTGATTCGTAGTCTGTTAAGACTCATCGGTTACAAAATTGGTCTTAGTTGTAAGAGGATCAAAAGATCAACCGGAAATAGAAAAGGCAACGTGTACTTTCTCATCAATCTCTTCAACCGTTGAAGATATCAAAAAATTGTCAACTACGAAACTGTAGCTCTTGAAATTTTGCATATTTTTGTAATCGACCGTTTCTTTGTATTTCTCACCGATCTTGAGATATACACGTCACCATACCCACTTTTCGACCACGACGCAACCGCACTGCTCCGGTTGCGTATACTCACTCAAACTTTGTCAATCCTCCATTGATGGTAATTATGAGTTTTGGAGCTTTCAACTTCCAAACTTTCATCATCAAATGCACAATATCTCGTGGATCCGTGTCGAAACTGACTCGGGCATATTGGGCGTGATGGGCGGTTCCTGGAAGATGTTTGGTTTCGGTTTCAGATAGATGACAATAGATTTTCGAAGAGGAATTAGTTGTTAATGCCCAAGATCAGTTTGAACATGAATTTTAGTTTTTCATTTGAAAAACGGTTTCAAATGATTCACATTTTGAAGGAAATGAAGGCTTTCGTACTACCGGAATTGTCTCACTCGATTTCTAGACTTCAAATTAGTACCATATCAAAAAATGAGCAAATTCTCAACCATACGGTAAAAACTAGGAGGAATCTTTAGTTTCAGCTTGTTCAGAAAGGGTGTGAAAATATTTTTACAATTAAGTAATTAAGTAACAGCGGAGCAAAAATCTGGCTAATACTAAAAAAATTGTTCTGTTCATTAATCCGATCAAATTCAGATTTTGGAAAAAAAAACAGTTTCAGAAAATTTCCAAGTGACTTGAATCGGAGAAGTGGAGATTCACACCGGGACAAATCCTTACTTACAAAAATTTACAAAAAAAAACAATCAAAATGCAAGTAATCTATAATGAGAACTCCATCAGGTTTATTTATTTATGTTTATGATCTTGAAAATTTACTCTAATTCAATTTTCGAAAACCCTGTTTCAAAATTTTTACATTTACATATTAGTGTTAACGGTTCTATTGAGTAATTCGTTCACAAAAATTTCAAATTTTATTTTCAGCGTTTTTCAGATCATCAGCATCAGGTCCTAGAAGAACAGGTTAATCAGATAGCATAATTGCTCTACATATAACCACATCAATATAACCTTGAACACAACAAAACCGATTTTGAAACAGCGATCTCGAGTATTAAATGAGTAAGAGTTTTTTATCATTAAATCAACTTCAAAACCCTGAATCAGGTGGATATTTTATTGGAAGAATAGGATTTTTTTTGATTGCAAAAATGAGCGAATAAAGTGTGTTCTGGAACAGAGATAATGTTTCCAATTCTATTCACTTGAATCTTTCATGAAACAGTATTTTTTAGGGTGCACATACACGTGATTTGGAGATGTCTTTTGTGTTTTTCGAGCGTACAAAGTTTCTCTTTATGCCTGCGTCTCCACACGCGCTTGCACTCTCTTGCTTGTGGCGAGACCCGCTCCACACGCGAGTCTACCTATTATCGTTACAGATGCTGTTAATAATTATCTTTGCTGTTTTTCTTGTGTTTGCTAAGCGGGTCTATGCTGATAATTTTTTGTTTTGAAATTGAATTTATTCCGGGTTTCCAAAAAACAAAATAAAACTTGAAAATACTGAAACCCCCACCTTCAAAAACCACAGTTCCATAGGCATCCGTTGGCAAGGTTTCCGTATGTGACTGGATTGACCAACGTCCTGGAGCCAGTGGCACCTGCAAATGGAAATGGTTAAGGTTTTATTCTGGATAACTAATTTATATTACAGGGAAGATATTCAATTTCACATTGAAACCGCTGAAATTTCCAAATAAATTGGAATTTGAAAAGAAAAAGAGTTCTAACAAGTCAAATGAGTTTGGATTTGATCTATTTAACAATCTATGTAGACCATAAATAGTCGTAATGATTTCTGTTGCTAATTTGTCTATTGGAACAATTTGGAACCAGAATAAAAACAATAAAGACGTTGCTGTATTGAGGTGATGAAGCGAAAGTTCATATACAAATAACTTGATCGAAACTGGAAAATATTACAGGTGTTGAGCAAATAATTCGAGAGCCGCGACGCAATACGCAACGCGTCTTGTTTCTCACTATTTGGGGCTTGGAATTTATAGAAAATGAAGCTTTTTTTGCTAGAAAACAGCAATAGTTCTATTAATTTTTTATCTGTTTTGGTTTACCATATGCGAACATTAACTGACTAATTTCTTTCGAATTTTCAAAACTATTGTGAAACGGAAAATAATGTGGAAAATAAAATTAGCCTGATCGTTATTTGTCTCAAAACTCATTGTCAGTTTCAAGGAAACGATGAGCATTTTTTTTTTGAAACCCATTGTAATTTTTCAGATTTCTTAAGAATTTCAGAACCATTGTAAAATTAGACCCGTGATCATTATATCAAGGTGATTAAACAGTTGTTATTTCCTTATTCTGATTGAAAACGAACAAGTTGCGGCTAATGTAACATTTCTTAGATTTGATGCTCATCTTGCCGAAAATAATGTGGAAAAAGACAAAAAGTAATTGCGAGAGACGCGACACGCAACGCGTCTTGTTTCTCACAATCGGAGCAAGGAATTTATAGAAAATGAAGCTTTTCTCGCCAGAAAACAGCAATAAATAGTTCTATTAATTTCTGCTCATTTTTGTTCACCCAAACAGCAAGTCATTGACTGACTAATTTCTTTCAACTCTTCAAGACTATTGTGAAACTGAAAATTATGTGGAAAATAAAATCAGCCTGATCAGTTTTTGTCTCAAAACTTGTTGTCAGTTTCAAGGAAGCGGTAAGGAACTTGAAGAAATTCCAATGGTAATATCATCTCTTTTTGAAATCCAATTTTATAACCAGCGCCGATAGTCCTATCAAGGTGATGAAACTGAAGTTCATCATTCTTATAATATACCAGCCTGATCCTGCCGCTTCGCGGCATTCAGGCTGGGAAGAACAGTAGAAAATGAATCGAATGGACGAAGACGCGCAGCCTAGGACAAAAAGGTTTCCACGTTGAAATTATTTTTTTTCACGGCGGACGGAATGAACGAATGACACACGTACTCCATTTGCGGAATCATCATTCTTATATAATAACTTTCTTATTCTGTCCGGATGTCCGTTTTTCCGTATGTCTGTTTTTCCGTTTGTGTTTCTGTGCGCATTTGACCCGGTCACGTAAAAGTCAAATGGTACTCACGCGGAAATCGAACATTTTCAGAAAAAAGACACGCCAGCCTGATGCGGCGTAGCCGCACGTTCAGGCTGGTATTATAAGAATGATTCGCGTAAGAATGGAGTATGTCTGTCATTCGTTCATTCTGTCCGCCGTGAAAAAAAATCATTTAACCGTGGCCCCTCTTTCCCTGGGTTGCGCGTGTCTGCCAACTCTGTTCATTTTCTACTGTTCTTCTCACAATCAGCCTGAATGCCGCAAAGCGGCAGGATCAGGCTGGTATTCCTATAACCTAATTGAAACTGAGAATTTCACCCAAAAAATGCGGAAAAGCCGAAATTATGTATTGAGAACCGCGACGCGACGCGACACGCAACGCATCGGGTCTCTCAGTCATTATCTTTTCTATAGTGAATCTTTCCGCCAAGTCGTTATGCGCCTTTAAACAATACGCTAGAAATGGAGCAGAGTGTAGTTTTAAAGGCGCATAACGACTTTCTAAATAAAAAATTGGTAAAATGCATGATCGATTGTGAGAAACGAGTGCCGCGCAAAATTCTAGGTCAAATTTCTCCTATCTCCACCAGAAAACCACCATAATATTTCCGTTTCAAGCCATCAAAAAATACACGTTTCGAAATTTCCAAAACGTTGCGCAAATAGCATTCCACCTTCCGTAAATACCTCATTCTCCCCGTCCGCATCGGTCGTATCCACTTCTTGAATACCAGGAAGTGTCAAATGAGTTGGCAGGTGTCCTTTTCCCAGATGACTTCTCTCCAGAACATCTTCCGAATGCTTCGATTTCTCCTTTCCACATCCACATCGTTCCGAGAATCGTTGAGAAGGCACGAAATACGAGCATTGACGCATTTTTAGACGCGTTTCCAGCCAGTTTTTGCCTTTCTGAAAAAATGGCAAGTCGGGGGCAACTTCTTACGATAGTATTCAAGGCGGAGTGCTTACCAACGATCCAGCCCTGGTCGCATGTCCCGAATGACTCGTAGTTGAGTTGCCGCGCTGAAATCAGATCTCATTGGGTCCCGCCGCGATTGGATCGGTTTGACCTACTTTTCGTCCCGATATATCCGCCAAGTGGAGCATGTCCTTCCAGTCGAACTTTTGGACATGTCGAGGTGCCGAGTTGAGTGGCGCTGCTCCATCAGCTGGAAATTAAGAGATTTTGGGATAAAGCTGGATACGAAGTAATGAAATTTGATTTTGGTTACACGATTTTCTCAAAATTTTGAATCCGAACAATATTTCTACTCTACGAATTGTGTAGTTCTCATTTTCCTTCCAACTCACAACTAGTGCTCTCCTGCTTCTTCCTTCGTCTCTTTCTCTGCGTCTCTCGACTCTCGTTGTCATTCTCCTCGACAGTGACACTGTTGGCACGAAGACTTTCGGCGACTGCTTGCTGGAAATTAGTTATTTTTGGGTTTCAGGGCAGTTTTATTTTTTCTCTTGGAAACCCAGAGAATTACTAGTTAAGAAATTTGTATGAATTCTGTATAAAAGAGCCATGTCGCTGAAAAATTTCAAATTTTTGGTTGTGGATAATTACTTCGCAGCGAATTGTTTTCTGTTGATTATCTGGACATTTGTTATGCGCCTTCAAATAGAACCTTTCTAGGGAAACTAATTGTAAGCGCAGTTTTTCGTTGCAAACCCGGAAATTTTGCAAATTTTCAGATATGTACATCTCTAACAATAAATAACACAGATTGTGAGCCCATTCAAGAGATTTTGCAGTAAATAACAAATTGACTGAAAGCAACATGTAAAATAATTGAAACAGTGACATTTTAGAGAAGTTTCTTTGAGATTCAAGCGCTTTTTGAATACCTACATATCAAAGTGGAACTAATTTGGAACAAGGTGAAAAGGTGAAAAAGCGTTGATGAAACCGTGATATTTGGACAGCGTTCTATTCGTAATTTACTGTGAATTCGAAGCTAATCATCGCTTAAAAGTGATTCATAAGTAGTCTGAAATTTATTTGTTTTTCAAATGGTGACAGTTGGGCTAAGTCACATGGAATGGGTCCCGTCGCGCAGCTACTTGACCGCTCACGGCGATCGGTTTCTTCTTTTCTGCGTGTTCTCACTTTTTCTCACGTTGTTCACGTAGCTGTATGACGGGACTCATTCCACGGGCTTAGCCCAACTGTCATCGTTTGAAAAATGAATAATATTGACTACGAATCTGAGTCAGACAACAAGAAAAACTTTCATCTGAAAAATAAGGAACATTAGAAACAGTGAAAATTGTGTAAACTTGGCATTTTATAGTTTCTTCAAACTCCTTGCATTGAAAAACTGCCAGAAGAACAGAGAAATTGGCGAGCTTTATGCTCTTTTTGGTAATTGACAA
>LR564027.1:16378-26540 GCA_900536345.3 Caenorhabditis sp. 39 LS-2015 | reverse complement strand
AGACAGATGGTAATATTGACAGAACGTTCTGATGATGAAGATAAAAGTTTTTGGATTTGTATCGACAGTCAGTTTTTCAAAAAAAAAAGAGTGAAACAAAAACGGCCCCAATGTTATAATAGAAAATAAAAAAATAAAACAACAGACAACATATGAAATGGAACATATACATCTGATCATATTACACAATTTCAACATATTATTCCCGTTCCGCCAGTATTCCGGTCATCAGGAATTCTTGTCGGTAAGGTGTCATTTCGAATTGGACGGACTGAAAACAAGGAACATTTTGTGCTAAAAATCTAAATGGATTCTCACATTCATCTGCTCGATGAGGTCCTCAATCTCCCTCATCACATCAAAATTTCCAATCGGAGACGTCTGCAAATTCAAAGTGTCGAGTACCATCAGATCGTCGACTCGGACCACCAGATTACGTATTCCGTCTTGGATTGCCGTTCGCAAAGCTTCCACAGACGCGACTAGCTTCGTGCGGGTGTTATTGACAATTCCGGGAATGATGCCTATGCTGTTTCGTGGGCCGTCTGGAAGGATACAGATTTTCAGCCAATATGAAGGAGAGAAAACTCACTTGGTGCCCAGAAAACGGAATAAGTGGCTTTTCCGGTGGTATATCCTCGTCCGTGACAGACTCCTGTGGCGTAGACACTCTAGGGAAACGCGTTCTCGTTGACCATTTCCGACATACTCGGCACGCTGATTTCTTGAAGTTCCTAAAATGATTTCTAAACTGCTGTTTCTTCGCGAATTCTTGTTGATCTACCTGATCCAAATTGATGAATCTCTGTTTCACGTCTTTCAGCTGATTCGGCATGATAGCAAAGCTCATTTGGGTTATTGGCGCTGTTTTTGATCGTTTTTTCGTTGTTTTCTATCATTTTTGCTGACAAATTCAATGGTGACCGATTCCAGAATATCGGCCAAGATATCCTTGACGTTCTGGAGACATGCTCGGATCAGAAGTCGAGAGATGTTCGTGTCGACCGTCTGAAAATACATAAAATTGTTGATACTCCTGGGTTTTCCATAGCTCACAGTGCACAATGCTGCGTTCAATGCAAGGAATCATAGGTCGGGCCGAACGTGGAATCTAGCGGGCAAAATATTTTTTCACACAACCCACTCCCCGGCCCGACCTATGGAATACATAGAAAAACGAGACACTGAAGCAGCCCATAGGCCAGAAACTGCTCCAACTCCACCGGAACTCATTCACCGAACTCGACAAATCATTGGCTTCGACGTTCTGCAGCAGATCTTGTATACTCGACGATTCGCTGACATTTCTGCTGTTATCTCTGCGAAAAATTTAAGATTTTGCATAAATCTACATATCGCATCGCTCACCTTGATGTTAACTGCACACTGATCATCGATTTTTCCGGTTCCCTGCTTTTTTCATTTGTGTTTTTCCTGCTTGGCAATCTAAAAGAATGACGAGATGATTCATTTTTTGAAGAATTCCATTGAAAAAAAAATTAAAATAGAAAAAGAACCATTCGAAAACTAGAGTAATCTGGCGCATTTCGCTTTCTTTGACTCTCGAATTCTAGAAGCTAAAAACCATATTTATATGAAAAAAACCCATTTAAATATAAATATTTTAAAAAACCATAATTAATTAATTTTTCATGATTATTTCAAATTATGAGGCACGTGCGGCGATAATACCAAAACCTGCGCCGCAGATTGCAGTCATCAGGGACTAGAAAGAACCTCGGCTTTTCACGGCGTTTTTCAAGAAACACAGCGCTTTTTTTGTTTTTGTTTGCTTTTTTTTAAATTTTGCTCGTTAAAAACGTCGTGTGTTAGGGAAGTCCAGGTTTCCGATAATTTTTCATGAAATTCTGATGTTTTTGTGAGATATTACCTAGTTATTCAGATGGCAACTGAAGATGCAGCCCAGCTGTTCACCGAAATTTTGGCTTCTGATTCGTCGCACAAAGTGAGTTACGGAAGAAGTATTTGATAAAGCCTGTTCGTTTTCTTCCAGGGTTGTTTTGTTGTTATCGCATCAGAATGGCGAGAAAGGAATTCTATTGGCTAACAAATTACCTTTCTCTGAAGAAGAGAAGGCTATTGAGAGGTTGTGTAGTGCGAAACGGCAGGAGATATCAAGAAACGACATTTTTGGATCTTATCAAATCGAAGTAGACTCAGATCTCAAATGTTAGTTTTGCGGACCCAGAGCTGTGAAAGTTGAATCTTGATTTTCAGTTTTGAAAGGGCAACTGATTTACCCGGCTAACTCGCAACTCATTGCCAAGTACCGACAGGAGGAAAAATTCATAATCTCTGAAACGCCGCATATTTATGAAACTGTTACCAAGCAATATATCGAGAAATTCCAACTGAATCTGAATGTAGGTTAATGAAACCAAAACTGAAAAAAACTTTAGAAGAAGATTTGTTTACAGTGTGTATATACTGCCTCGAAAAACGTTCCGAAGTTGACAAGATAGTGTACGAAGATCCAGATAAAAACAACGGATTTCTGATCATGCAAGATATAAAGTGGGACGGAAAAACTATTGAGAATTTATATCTTTTGTCCATAGTTTACCAACATGCCCTCAAGTCAGTGAGAAATCTGACTGGATTTCATCTGCCTATGCTAAAAAGTATCAAAGAGAAAAGTTTGACAGCCGTCAACAATCGTTATGGTCTAAGACCTGATCAGGTGAAATGTTACTTCCACTATCAGCCTTCATATTACAATTTAACAACTCTAAAACCAATTTTTCGCAGCATCGACTGGTTTTTAATAAACTATGAGAGAACTGTTTCCCGCTGTGAACGAAAACTCCAGAACGTCAATTCCATGTTGCACGTGCACATGAACAAATATCATGGACAGCTGTCATTTCTGACGGGCACGCGAGATGCGCAAGGACTACGCGCCAGCGACCTGGCGCATTTCGCTTTCTTTGACTCTCGAATCCTAGAAACCAAAAAACCGTAGGAATTCGACGATTTATTAATGAAATGAGCACTGGGAGAACATTTAAATTGTCAAGTAATATAAAACAAAAATTATCATCGCCAAAATTGTCAATTTTCGGCGATTTGTTGAGTTGCAATGATCTCCTTGACACCAACACGAATCCTCGGCTACAGAAGCGTCCGAGAGGCACGCCAGAGGCACCTGAAGTTTAAATTCATTAAAAAATCAAAAACTATGCAAATTTTACAATAGAATTGGTGCAATATGAGTGATTTGGCGGTTGGAAGGTATTCGGGTCGTTTACACTGTACAAATGGTTGTAGCACCCTCGGAATGTCATGTAGGTGTAGGATCCTGAGATTTGAAAGTGGAAATTGTCAATTCAATGATTTGATCTTACCAGAATTGTTCAATGCTTGCTGCCATTTGAAGCAGAAACCTCCTTGACCACAGTCATCAGTACTCCTGTCCTAAACGGGAAAGTCTTGATGAAAAAAGGAAAAAATTACTGTACCTTTATCACCCAAGTGTTCGAATGACAGTCATCACTAAACGTTTTGGGCACACCTATTCGATTCGGAGGGCCTCGATTCTTGGTAAGAAAGTTTTCCTTCATATTGTTACTGGCACAACTGTAGCACTTGATTGCCTCTGTAGAAGTGAACAGTAACGTTGTGTAGATGAGCAAGCTGAGCATTTTTTGCTTTTAATTGTGGTCTAAAAAGGAACAGTGAATGCTGCAAGTAGTACGAAAAAAGTTCAGAGAAATTCGAGGAAATCGAGATATTATCTTGCCGGGGGCATTGGATCCGAATCAATGTACTTGAGATTTTTCCGATAAACGCGAAAAAAAAATCGTGGGAATCGAGAATTTGTGTGTCGCACAGGTTCTACCTAGGACACCGATGGGAACTATCAGAAAAATCTGTGATTTCTCAGGGAAATTTGGTGGCGAACCCGAGGGGGTATGATCGTAAATTTGCTGTTGATCAATCGTTTTGAGGAGGGAAAACGGAGGAAAAACGAACGGGGAAAGGGGAAAAAGAAATGGGAAAAGAAAAGGGAGACGAATCATAATGGTTTTTGTTTTGTTTTATTTTGATTCTTTCTTCTTTTCTGAATTGTATACATTCATACATGTTGCACCATGTTGCAAAGTGAACCGAGATACAGTTCCATACCAACGGGATTATGAAAATGGATCCTGGTTTTTCGAATCTTAAGTTATACTTGGTTGGCAACATGGTGCAGTTAAATGCTAATACTACAAACTACAGAAACAACATATCAGATCTCGGACCTCGGAACTGAACAAAATGAACAAAAATCAATAGCGTTCCTTCTCCTTCCGTACTTCCTCTCTCTCTCTCTCTGGGGTAAAAGTACCCCCACCCCACGGCCCCAGGTATAGTTTTGTTTGTACAAGAGGGATATATCCCCTCCGCGCCTTCCTCCTTTTCAGTTGTCTGTCCGAATGTTTATTTGCCAAAGCGAAGCGAAGCGGCTTCTCGATTCGGACTCTCGGGTTGGATGGATGGAAATGCGGAAAAAAGGTGTTGGAATGAGGGGAAATTGGTGGGTGTATACCACCGACACACACAAACCGCCCGTTTTTGCATGAGCATACGAGAGCCCTAGGCCAGGAGTGAGTTAGTCATGCTGTGCTCTACCCGCACACTACCCCGGGCGACTCTATATCGTTCCCGCAAATAGATGAATATGCTCCGATGCTTGTGGAGAGAGAGAGAGTGTGTTGAGTGGAGAGACGAGAGAAAGGTCGACGTTGTTTATTTGGAATAGGTTGATGATGTTGAAAAAATTATTCGAAAGACAAAATAGATATATTCGAAGACTACGATGCTATGATGATACTGAAGAGTCGTCATCCGAAGGTTTTGATTTTGAACTGGAACCAGATTCTGACCCAGAAGTTGCCGCGGATCCTGGCACTTCATTGTCAGATTCAGATTCCGAGCCGGATTCAGATCCCGATTCAGCTTCCGATTCCGCTTCAGATTCCGATTCTCCCTCTCCATCCTCCTCCACTTCAGATGAGCCCTCCTCATCGAAATCCTGCTCATATTCCTCCTTCTCAACGACAAAAGTGCCTGCAGCAGACGCCTCGGACGTCCTTCTCGATGACTCTGACGCTTTCCTAGATGACTTTGCGGATGATTTTGATATATGCTCCGACTCTTTCATCCTCTGCGCAAATTTTCGTTTGAGACGGTGTTCCTGAGCCAGCGCCGTCTGTTTTTCCATGATCAGTGGGCCGTTGAGGACTCTGAAATATGGCGAATGTCAACAAATTCTTCATTTGAGATTCACAAACCTCTGATTCATCTCTGCCAACTTTCTGATGTACTCTTGAGTGGTTTCTTGTTGTTGTTGGCTGAAAGTAAATATTATCTTATTCTCTAGATCCCCTTTCTCAATATACTAACATCTTCCTCCTCGTCCTAATCGCAATATCCTCATCAGTCTTACTCCGGCTCCCCAGGAACGTGGCAATCCTTTTCCGATTGTCCTCTTTCCATATTTTCCCCGATCCATCTCCATTTTCCGCCTTCTCCTTATCCAGTCTCGCCTTGTTCAGTTCCTCTCTCAATTGAGCTGCATGAGTCGTCGGGATCCTTCCCGGATTCGGTTGTGCAGATCCTATTCTCCTCTTGTCCTGCGGCTTTTTGAACTGTCCTGGCTCCTTCTCCTTGCAATTTGTATGCCTTGTGGAAGCGGACCGACTTCTGTTGGCAAAATTGAACGGCTGGGGTACCGTAGACGGTTTTCCGGACAGATGATTGTGGGTTTCCTTGACTTTTGCGTGGATCTTCTGGAAATCCGGAGGAGACATTCTTCTGTGCAGCACAACTGTAGAGGTGTCCAATTTGCACCGCCCATGTCTCAAGTGATGTGTCAAATTTGACGTGGCACGGTGGCTCTGAAATCAAGATTATGATAAGAGTTAATTTTGATAAGATCATTCAAACCCACTTTGATACCCTTTGGCGTCGTTGCTTCTTGAATCAAGATCGCTGACCTAGTTGTGGCGGACCGACTTCTGGCATTGGGCTTCACTGGGATTGGAGATATGTAGGTGCTCGGAGGCACGTAACCAAGTGGTTTTAGCATTGCTAAATAGATGAACAAAAATTTGAAATTTTCAGCTCTGGAAAGTTTAAAACTTACCGAGATTGCCTTCACTCTTCGACCGAACCATTTCAGTCTCCGCTTCGAACTTCTTTTTTGCCATCTTCTCCACCTTCCTCCTCATTGCCTCCACATACTTCACCTCAGTAGCAAATGTGTTCGTTGGCTCATACGTTGACTTGGGTACAGGTTTCGCTCGGAATTTCACATTCTTCAGCGACTTTTCCTTATTCTCCTCTTGCTTCTTCTTCTCGTCCATCATGTCCGACATGAACTTTTTGGCGTAGGTGTTCTCAATGGATTTCCTGAAAAAAAGACGTTAGGAGACTAGAAAGCGGAGAAATTGGCTAACCGTAGCGATAATTGAAACGGTTTTGGTACAGTAGTCTGCGGGATGTATTCGCTACGTGGCACAGGAACGGACACATTTTGCATTGACTTTGATCTTTTTTGAAGGGGAACTGGGTTCAAGTGAACCGTTTTTGTCGTCTTTTTGGCAGAAGTTTTTGATTTTTTCTTTAATTGACCATTAGAGTTCTTCACAGGTTGCTCCACAACTTCATCCACAATTGTTGGAGCATCTCTTGTCGTCGAAAGAGCATCTTCAAGAAACGATTCCTCCACCACTTGAGATGACGTGGCAAGGTTATGCCGCTCGTGGTCTTGATAACGCTGTTGATAACGAACTTGATAACGTGGAACATGCTTTGTCATGGTACTAGTCAGCAAATGACCAGAAGGCATTGCAGATGATGTGTTGATATGGTTTGCTGTCCTCGGTCTTGATGCTCCGTGAACCCCTGAAGTTCCTGAAGACGTTGACGGATTCTGAAACCGTCGTTGGCTTTCAGAAGGTGACAAATGTCTATCAGTGGCTTCCCGCAAAATTTCTTGAACATCAGGTTTCGATAATCTAGAGTGAAGAGAACTTGCACGTTTCATAATCGAATTCCGGGTGTCAGAATCAGAATACTCGGACCTTCTGGAAGGTGTGAAAACCTGGGACGTCGAAGCAGAAGGGCCTGAAGCTGTTGGCGGTGCCGGTGCAATCCTTACAGGTCCCTTGGGAGAGTTTGATTTCCGATGGTGACGTTGAGCGGAACTCAACTGCTCAATATGCTCCAAAAGACGTTTCGCTTCATCGGAAGACTTCAATTGACTCTCCAACGGTAATTGATACGATGACTCGGAAACTTCTCGATATTCTGATAATCTGTGATGACTTGTTGAGCGTTTGATTTGATGATATGTCGATTCAGAATTTTCCATACGACGTGAATAGTCTCCATAAGAAGATCCAGATGGCTCTTGATGACGTTCAAACGAATGCCCGGGTTCTTCCGAGTAGCCTTGATGGCAGGTTTTTGAATGACTTCCGAAGCTTTCGAAGGCTTCTGGATTACGAGGGCGAGGACGATGAGAAGGCTCCGGCATTCCGAGTTGCTTTGCCAGACGGCTAACCAACGTTTTATGGGCGTCGACTGCATGATCGAATCCTATCCGAACTTCGTCATTTTGAAGAAGTGTTGGATCCTGCAGAATCAAATTGATTTTCAAGTAAAAGATGAGGATAAAAACTCACTTTCTTAACAGCTGCAATCAACTTGGCCATCGAATCCAAATCCCGTTGTGTTTCATCGGTTTTCGTCATTTTTCTCTTCACAATGACACGAGAAAGATTATGTGAACACTACTAATAATAAAAAGAACGGAGGCGGAACCCCGGAGGCCTCAAGTATACTAGTTTTCCGTTTTTCCAACGAAAAAAAGAGGAAATATGTTCAGTAGTACATAAGAAAAATGGGAGTAGTTGTTGGTTGGGTGAAATGGATGGGGATTATTTGGAAACGTGAGTGAGAAATAGGTCTAATGGATGGGAGGAAGCAGGCGGTTGCCATAGACGACGGCGCGGGTGGCAGGTGGTACGAGAGACTCGGAGACTCGGCGGACGAGGGGTAATTAGGAGGAGACGAGAGGGGAAACGGATATACGAATGAGCATTTCATTTCATTTCGACGCGGGACGTATGTGCTTGATAAGACATACATATAGCGGCATATCGGATTATATGCTTACGGGGGAAACGGGACGCAATTCAAAGGGGATTGCAAAATTATTTTCGCTATGTAGGGTCATTGGGTGACGTTGGAAGTCGAGTGTCAACTTTATTATTATTATCCGCTTGTTTTTCGAAGGCTAACAGTGGAGTTTGCAGTTCGAACGTGATCGACGTCCCTTTATGTCTGCGTCTCCACAAGAGCGCTCACTCTCTCACACATTGCCACCTAGCTGCGTGGCGGGACCAATTCCACGGGTTGTAGCCGTAGCTCAACTACCATCATTTAAAAACAGAATCATAGAAAATATTTATTATTTATGAAAATATTCTAGTTAAAGATCAAGTCTCGGACGCCTTCAACTTCCTCTCAACCTTCCTCTTAACCCATCGACTTTCCGCAAACGTTCGGATGAAATCTGTGAACTTTTGGAATCCAATCTGTTGGGATGCCACCTCGCTGAGCTCTATGGTTCCAAAGTCCATTATCTGAATGTCTCTTGAAGCAGAAAAGTCAAAAGAAGGATGCTTACAACGCCGGGAACACCGAGTTGTTGATTTTTTTGAATATAGAAGTCCGGGATTCGAATTCGTAAATATCTCGCCCATTCTTTGTCAAGAAACTGAAAAGAAAACGTTGTTTCCTTTTTAAAAGCTTTTTTTCTTTCATTATAATATATTAAACAATGCGCATGTTTCGGCAGTCCGGTAGGGCGCACTTACTGACCTCTGTTTCTCTCATTCTCCGCGCTCTCTCACTTAATCGCACCCTCCCAATTTTGCTGACAATCAGTCTCTCACATATTTTTATTTATTTTTGACTCTATTTTGGACTATAAGCTATATTAATGCATATTTTTTAATATATTTTTGCATACCACTTCAGCATTACAATAGTTGGCAAGATACAGATATGGACGTAGTGGATAGTACTGAAAATTCGATTTTTTCTTCAGAATTTGATAAAAACTGAAAATGTTCTATGTACATCTTCCCCCGAAGCAAAAATATTGAAATCCCCATTGTCATTGGTAGAATTGGAACTCAGAAGAACATCGGGAAGAACTAAACTCAGGATTTTATGAAAATTTGACAAAAAAATGGATGACCCACTAAAATTCGTCTCATAAACCGAAATCGTGGCGTGTTTCCATGGTTTTCCATTACATTCCAGCCTCCCAGTCAGGCTCATGAAACCATGATAACAACAGGATTCGGTGATAAGGAAGATGATGAGAAGACGTTGAATCAGACTACTTGTCATTAAAGTTCTATTGAAAACGAGGAAGAAGAAATGAAAAAAAAAACCAAAAATAAATAAGGACGTAGCAAAATAAGGGACAATGACATTTTATTTATCAGCATTGCTCTCAGCATCATGTCGTCAACATGAAAATATCTACATAGTTGTCAGTGATAACTGTTATAATATAATAACTAGTGAGATTTCTGTGAAATCTGTGATGTACTGTCGATATGGACCACGTTTCCTCGTGAAAAAACAAACTTTCGAATTTCAGGATTACAAATCATCACAACAATTCTGAAAATCGCCTTTGCTCGTATATCATTACCCATGACCTTACCCATCGGCAGCGTGCACTGAAACCCATGCAAAGGATGTTCCAAAGAAGACAACCCACTGGTTTTCAAAGTACTTGGGAAACAGAAAATATGTCAAGAGTTCTAGAAGGAAGACGGCTCCTTGGAACACAGTCTGTTTCAGAAATCTCATCTCCCGCTTGGAAATCCGCTGATTTTGATCTGCACTGACACTGGTTATCACCTTAACTTTCGAAAATTAGATTTAGATAATGACAACTAACTAGTACCCTTCTAGACACCTGACGAACTTTGAGCACTGTGAAGAAGTCAATGATAACAATGATTATCACTAATGTTCGAAACCGGCGCGAAAATCGGTTAAAAACCGGTTTCGGTTAAAACCGGTTTAACCGGTTTTAACCGAAACCGATTTAATCGGTTAACCGGCG
>LR575720.1:0-23462 GCA_900536345.3 Caenorhabditis sp. 39 LS-2015 | reverse complement strand
GGCTTCTAGAGCAGACTTTCCACGTTGGCTGAGTGCCAGATTGATACTGCGTCCCTGGACATGTTTCATGGTGCGGATGTCTCGACGGAACTCGTAAACAGACACATCCCATCCTTTCTGGGCAAAGGAGCACGCGTTGAGTGCGCCGACAAGGCCGGCTCCGGCGATTGCGACGGATGGCATGGAAGAGGATTTGCTGGAAGATGAAAATGTAATGAACAAGGAGGAGAATAGACGAAGATGGGAAAACAAGACAATTGGAGGTGATAAACGCGACAAGGATGGTGGACAGGTACCACGTGGGAGACAGTGAGACGGGCCGGGCCATGCGGACGAAAGACTGACTGCGTGCGTGCGAAGAAGACGTGGAGGCTGTCACCGATCGGGACACGCCGCAGGTAGATATGGTCTCTGATTTCCGATGATGACAGTCTTTTTCTTTTCGTCGCCGTTTTTGGAGGAAAAGGAGAAGAAAAAACCACTTGCAACGACGGTTGCACTGAAGATCAGAAGAAACGGAGAGAAGGTGAAAGGAGGCAAGGAAAACAATGTGGGAACTAAATAACTGATCTGAAAACTAAAGAACTATAGGTAACTACGGAACAGTTGTTGTTTTCACCTACCCCCCCCCCCTTTTTCCATCTGTTTTTCTTTAAATACAAAAAGGTCAGGTAATAGGTCCTATGATCCTATTTTCATAGGGCCAAAGTTAAATGAAGACGGACGGGACGGTACGGGCGGCTTGTTTGTTGAGACGGGCGGGAAATGATGTAATTTGCATGCAAATACACAACTTTCTTATCACTTTTGTTGATTGCTCGGTTCAGTTGCGGGAGATGCACTTTTGCGATGCGAATCTTGTAGTTTAGACTAGACGGTTTCTGATAACGGCTCAATTTTCGAAAAGTTTTCGGAAACGAAAGCGACATTTCGATTATCAAATTTCGAATTTCAAATTAGGAAACCAAAACGAAGAAAAGCTCTGCGATCTGAATACATACATGAATGGTCTTTTCAAGGCCTACGTGAGAGTTTCCATTGTGCAAAACGACATGTTCCATGTGTTTTCCTGGCCTCCTACAATGTTTTTATTGTTCCCTTAACCAAGAAAAAGAGATTGAAAAGCGCGTGAAATTGAACTTTGGTTGTTCATTTAAAGGAGGAGTTTACCACTGCGCCATGAATGCAGCACCCAGAATGACTTGTCGGCGGCAGCGGGAGAGGAAAGAGCACGGGATTCGGAGAGACGCAGAGATATCAATGACAATTTGAAAAATGGCTGTCTGCACCTTGTGGAAAACAGGAAAGGGATGATGTCTGACCGTACTATAGTGATAAGAAGAGAATTTTTGCGTATGGAAAACTGATAGACATATATCATGCAGACTTTATATAGATAGTGAACACTTTTCTCCATATTCGTCGTCTTCGATATCCCAATCCCTATCGTCTTATCTGTTCCCTTCCCTCTTCCCCCTTCTTCTTCCCGTCCCGTTCGCTGCCAATGTCAATGTCGATTAGCATTTGAATGTCTTCTTGTCATACGTGCCATTGGCTTTCGATTGCATCTCTCGGAACTGGGGGAACTCCCGGAACCATTTCATACTGGGTATCTGCCCTGTTCCATTCTTCTTGATCATCTCTCGAGTGCAAATGATGGTTCCAAAGTCGAATGTCGACATGACTTTGTTCACTAAAAAAGAAAACAAAGATTAGGCTCAAAGCCCCCATTGCAGGTGTCAGTACTGACCCGTCAAACTCGGACTTTTGCTCAACTGATTCAGATATTCGACACCCAGAACGCAGATTCCGTGTCGTTTCCACTTCGACTTGCACCAGTCATTGAATCCATCAGGACCAACGAAATTCCAGTTTGTCCATCTGAGAAACTACTTTGAGAGGAGAAGGGGCTAGTTTACTACTTACCTCGTGAAAGTTTCCATCTGAAACTTTGTGCAGTTCGATTCCATCTGTCCTTCCAGTCCCAAGTAGTTCGTGTAGAGAGTCGGCACTAGCATTTCATCGACTCCGTAGAACTGAAACCATCTTCATGGCTCCCGAATCTCACCGAAAGCTTACCTTGTTCTTATCAAACAAAGTGATAATCTTCTTCAAATTCAATTTCTCAAGCATGGACTTGACGAACACTTTGGACATGATCACCTCGTTCAAACTCTTCCGGACCCGCAACTTTCTGTGCAGAATTTCAGGGGGGACACCGGTTTCTGAACGGTATTACTTGAAGAGATAAACTTCATTTTCACTTTTCCGTACCATTTTTGAACAAATTCAAACCTGCCGGCGTCCAGTCAGCTGTGGTATTATACCGGTACCAATATCCATACTCAAGGCCCATAAAACTGGTGTAATTGAGCAAACTACTGATGTCGGAGAGTTGATAAGGGGTTTTGATAATCAGATCGTTGTTCTTAAAAGAAGGAAGTATGTGCTCAAGCATCAGAAGCTGTTTCCACCTGAAGAATGACAGCATGATCCCATTTTCTATCCAAAATCTTCTCAAGACAGTCGAAATGGGCCGGATCTTGTCCGTGACCTCCACTCGTCAGATTGTACTCTTTCTCCATCACAATCACATTTGGGAAGCACTTGCTCATGACCCTCATGGAGTTCTTCAGCTTGTCAGTGCTTTTCGAGTCCATTGTATAGCAGAAGACGTTATCAGGATGATAAGACATGGAGAACAGTGCCTCCTGGAGTTCGTACATCTTGAAGATGGTCCGGACCAGTGCAATGGGTCTTTTGAGTGGTTTGAAGGGTGGCATGTCTCCATAGACACGTTCTTTGATCGATTCACAGTCCATCGGCAGCTCGAATACCCGTTCCTTGTCCAACTTCATCCGGCCGCCGTTCACATACCGGGCGATAGTGTCCTTATCACCCTTTATCATCTCCGAGCAGTTCAGGAACTGACTCTCATCTCTGAAAAGTTTCGAAGAAAAAAATTCAGTTAGAATCCCAAAACATACTGTGTAAAATAGTGATCGCTATACTTCTTGAATTTCTTTATCAATTGATTTGTCACTTGAAAAAGGTCGGCTGATGGAGGTATAGTGTGGAGGTCCTTAAAAGATCAATAGGATATCCGGAACACTGTAAACTTGTTTTCTCATTTAAATACCGAAGGCGGTTGATTCAAAGTTGCCAGAATGACAGTGCAACAGACCAGTGTGAAAAATACAAAAATAGTAGAAATTATACAGAATAAGGAGGTAGGTCCTTCAAGATCCTCCTGAAAACTCGAAACTTTGCATACTTCTGGTACCAATCAAACCTGATGCAAATTTCCATCGTCATCTGGATCTTCTCGCAGTCTACTGTACTCTCCCTTGCTCATTTGTTACAGGGAACGACTTCGGTGTGTAGCAGTATTTATGAAACACTCTGAAGAAGAGAATCGATGAGTTGGCTGTTGTGTTTTACTCGTTTCGATTGTTGCATGTCGGTCAAAGTTATTGCATCGCCGCCCGCCAGAAGCAATAAATGATTCCGCCTTTGTTTTTGTGTCGCTTTCGGCGCTCATATTTTTGTACTTAAGCAGCAAGACTAGCTAACCAGAATGACGGTCTAGGTGAGCTTCTCTTCTCAGAACATAATCCAACTTGTAATAAAAAAAACTTTATTGAGTGAATAATTTTAAAAAACTTTAAAAATTTCCCGTTTTTTTCTGTGAAATTAATTAACACATGATATTTAACATCTAAACTAATTCTACTTGTCGCACCGGTTCCTTTATTCTGCCGGTTTTTTCACAAATCACAGATTCATCGTGCCCGTATCGTTCCAACCCTTTCGGCTAAATAACTATGCATCATCCTGTTGCTCAGCAATCGAATTTCTCCCTGTCATACGTCCCATTCGCCTTCATCTGCATCTCTCGAAATTGTGGAAACGAAGAGAGCCAATGTGCATCCGGCGTCTCTCCCGTCACGTTTCTCTTGATCATCTCTCGAGCGCAGATGATGGTTCCAAAGTCGAATGTGGACATTACTTTGTTGGCTGAAACACAGATTTCCAATAAAAAACAATGCAAACTTTCGCTTCAAGACCTACCGATAACCTTCTGACTCTTGGCCAGATCCCTCAAGTACTCGACACCCAGGATGCAGATTCCGTGTCTTTTCCAATTGGATTTGCACTCAGTATCATAACCATTTGGGCCGCTAAAGTCCCAATGAGTCATCCTAAAGTTAATGATCAAAACCTCAAGTTTGCTTGACAATGAGAGGTACCTGGTGAGTATATCATCATGATTCCGGGTACAATTCGATTCCATCTGCCCTTCCAACCCCAAATAGTTCTCGTAAATTGTCTGCACCAACATTTCATCGACTCCGTAGAACTAGAAAGATTAACCTCCTCTTCAGAACTTGAAACTCGTGATCAGCAGTGTCTAACACTAATATTACTGATCGCCTTCACCCATTACCCGGTACTATGAAAAATTGGGTGATAACTCACATTATTATTATCAAATGTAGTGATAATCTTTTTCAAATTCAACTTCTCAAACATGGACTTGACAAAGATCTTGGACATGATCACCTCGTTCAAACTCTTCCGGACTCGCAGTTTTCTGTGCAGAATTTCAGGAGGAACTCCGGTTTCTGAACGAAAAAACTCGAAGAGATACACTTCATTGTTCATTTTTCTCACCGTCTTTGAACAATTTCAAACCTGCTGGGGTCCAGTCAGCTGTAGTATTATATCTGTGTTCATATCCAAAATCAAAACCCATTATACTAGTGTAGTTTAGAGATTCGCTGATATCGGAGAGTTGATAAGGAGTTTTGATGATGAGGTCGAAATTCTGAATTACGAAACTATGATGAAGGGATTCAGAAACTGTTTTCCACCTGAAGAATGACAGCATGATCCCATTTTCTATCCAAAATCTTCTCAAGACAATCAAAATGCGCGGGATCCTGTCCATGACCTCCGCTTGTCAGATTGTACTCTTTCTCCATCACAATCACATTCGGGAAGCACTTGCTCATGACCCTCATCGAGTTCTTCAGCTTGTCAGTACTCTTCGAGTCCATTGTATAGCAGAAGACGTTATCAGGATGATAAGACATGGAGAACAGTGCCTCCTGGAGTTCGTACGTCTTGAAGATGGTCCGGACCAGTGCAATGGGTCTTTTGAGTGGCTGGAAGGGTGGCATGTCTCCATAGACACGTTCTTTGATCGATTCGCAGTCCATCGGCAACTCGAATACCCGTTCCTTGTCCAACTTCATCCGCCCACCGTTCACATACTGGGCAATCGTTTCCTTATCGCCTTTTATCATCTCCGAGCAGTTCAGAAACTGACTCTCATCTCTGAAACCCCAAAACTTTCAGTGGGAACTCAACTCGAGTGTCCAGCTTACTCTGTAAAATAGTAATTCGTGAACTTTGGGATGTTCCATCCCGGCATATTTTCCATCTTTTCTAGTGCCCGACTGTTTTCTGTGGTTGTTTCCGGCGATATGGTATCCTAGCAAATTAAAAATAAGGTTGCGAATCGGAGGCATTGCAACTACCGGATAAAACAGTACAATGGTAAAAAGTATAATATAGGCAACAAAGGCGAATAGGAGGAGGAAGCCAAAGAGTGTGGAGCACACGGAGTTCTTTTCTTTGGAATTCTAAAACTTTGTTGACATCTTTCAGATTCCATTGAATGCTTACCCGATAAACATGCGGATGCGCCTCCAGATCCGTCAGTCGCCCGTAACGAGCACCTTTCATAATTCCTGAAAATCAAATTAGTGAGTGTCTCATTTTCAGGTTAGTTAGGGAAGATGGTAGTATTAATATTTATACTACGATGTGTGCACAAGGGTTATGGTCATCAATTTGTATTTTAATGACTGTGTGTCTTTACGTTTATTTTTTTTAATATAAAATCAGCTCCGTCAGCTAATATTCACGTGAATACGTGATATTTATGATCTTGCAATTCTGCTACGTGGATACGGGGGGAGCTGTTAAAAACACCGCCCGTTTTAGTTTTGCCATGGAAATGTTACGGACTCGTTTGATTTGTTACGGGCTGAAGGAAACTGTGATAAAACTGAAAACGAATTTCCGCGAAACTGGAAAACGCCCGCTTTTTTAAATCTGAGCCACGGAAACAGATGTATTAAATACCTAAAACCCCCAAAATGCCCACGGAAATGGATGACAGTGAATCATTCATTTTGAGAAGTGGAAGCGTGTATGTTATTGGTACGTTTATCAGTTTTCTGACAACCCATCGGAAGCTCTGATTGTATCCCGTGGCACAGTAACCGAAAGAATACCTGAGTTTGTAATCGAATACTGTATCGCCACTTCTGAGTCTTGAACCGACTTCTTTATTAGAGTTAGTAGAGAAGGAGGGAGTCTCAAAAATCGAACTGATTATTAAGGGGGTGGTCAGCCTGACGAAAGGTAAAAAGGTCATCACGTTCACGTTACCGTGTCACGTGGCTAGGATATGGGATACAACACTTTTAGATCATAATCTGCTTGACGAAAACTTTGGACATGATCACTTCGTTCAAACTCTTCCGGCCTCGAATACCGGTTTCTGAACGGTATTACTTGATGAAATATACTTCAATTTTTATTTTTGAACCATTTTTGAACAACTTTAAACTTGCCGGCCTCCGGCCAGCTGTAGTATTATACCGGTACCCATATCCATACTCGAAGCCCCTAAAACTGGGGTAATGGAGCAGATCACTGATGTCGGAGAGTTGATAAAGGGTTTTCACATGTAAGCTTCTCTTCTCAGAACATAATCCAGCTTGTAATAAAAAATACTTTATTGAGTGAATAATTTTAAAAAACTTAAAAAATTTCCCGTTTTTCTCTGTGAAATTAACACATGATATTTAACATCTAAACTAATTCTACTTGTCGCACCGGTTCCTTTACTCTGCCGGTTTTTCCACAAATCACAGATTCGTCGTGCCCGTATCGTTCCAACCCATTTGGCTCAATAACTATGCATCTTCCGATTGCTCAGCAATCGAATTTCTCCCTATCATACGTCCCATTTGCCTTCATCTGCATTTCTCGAAACTGTGGAAACGAAGAGAGCCAATGTGCATCCGGCGTTTCTCCCGTCACGTTTCTCTTGATCATTTCTCGAGCGCAGATGATGGTTCCAAAGTCGAATGTGGACATTACTTTGTTGGCTGAAACACAGATTTCCAATAAAAAACAATGCAAACTTTCGCTTCAAGACCTACCGATAACCTTCTGACTCTTGGCCAGATCCCTCAAGTACTCGACGCCCAAGATGCAGATTCCGTGTCGTTTCCATTTGGATTTGCACTCAGTATCATACCCATTTGGGCCGCTAAAGTCCCAGTGAGTCATCCTAAAATCAATCGTGAACACCTCAATTTCCGCTACAATGTACCTGGTGAGAATATCATCATGATTCCGGGTGCAATTTGATTCCATCTGTCCTTCCAAGCCCAAATAGTTCTCGTAAACCGTCTGCACCAACATTTCATCGACTCCGTAGAACTGGAAGGATTAAACTACATACTATGAAAAATGAACGACAACTAACATTATTCTTATCAAACAAAGTGATAATCTTCTTCAAATTCAACTTCTCAAACATGGACTTGACAAAGATCTTGGACATGATCACCTCGTTCAAACTCTTCCGGACCCGCAACTTTCTGTGCAGAATTTCAGGAGGAACTCCGGTTTCTGAACGGTATAATGTGAAGAGGTGAATGCCATTTTTCATTTTCAGTACCATCTTTGAACAGCTTCATACCAGCTGGTGTCCAATCCGCTTTCACATTATATCTGTACTGGAACCCAAAATCAAAACCCATGATACTAGTGTAGTTTAGAGATTCGCTGATGTCGGAGAGTTGGTAAGGAGTCTTGATGATGAGGTCAAAATTCTGAAATACTGAAACATAATGAAGGGGTTCAGAGGTTATTCCCACCTGAAGAATGACAGCATGATCCCATTTCCTATCCAAAATCTTCTCAAGACAATCAAAATGCGCCGGATCCTGTCCATGACCTCCACTCGTCAGATTGTACTCTTTCTCCATCACAATCACATTCGGGAAGCACTTGCTCATGACCCTCATGGAGTTCTTCAGCTTGTCCGTGCTCTTCGAATCCATTGTATAGCAGAAGACGTTATCAGGATGATAAGACATCGAGAACAGTGCCTCCTGCAGTTCGTACATCTTGAAGATGGTCCGGACCAGTGCAATGGGTCTTTTGAGTGGTTGGAAGGGTGGCATGTCTCCATAGACACGTTCTTTGATCGATTCGCAGTCCATTGGCAACTCGAATACCCGTTCCTTGTCCAACTTCATCCGCCCACCGTTCACATACCGGGCGATAGTTTCCTTATCACCTTTTATCATCTCCGAGCAGTTCAGAAACCTAGTTTCATCGCTGAAATCGCAAAAGTTTCAGTGGAGACACAACAACTTAAGTGCCAAACTTACTCTGTAAAGTAGTAATCTGTGTACTTTGAGATGTTCCTCTTCGGCTTATTCTCCATTTTTCCCAGCATTGGACTGTTTTTCGTGGTAGTTTTTAGCAATATGGTACCCTGAACGGATCGGAAATAGAATAGAGAGCTAGAGGTATTCAACCTACCGGATGCGACTGTACACTCGTCAAAAATATCATGCAAGCAACAAAGGCGAATAGGAGAAGGAAGCCGAGAAGTGTGGAGCACACGGAGTTCCGCTCTTCGGAATCCTAAGACTATTGATATCTTATCTTCCAGATTCTATAGAATACCTACCCTAAAAACATCGGGCTCCACGTCCAGATCCGTCAGTCGCTTGTACCGAGCACCTTTCATGATTGCTGAAAATCAAACGATCAGTATCTCATTTTCAGTTTCGGTTAGGTAGGGAAGATGGCAATAAATCATTTTGTTTGAGAAGTGAAAGTTATCATGTGCACGTTTTCACTGGTGGCAAGCCATCGGAAGTGCTAAACTATAATCTACCGTTGGAAATGGGGAAATTGATGTTTACAATTGGCTGCGTACATTAGGGTTTCAGTAAAGTTCGAACAAGATTCAGTCTGGCAACGAATTGTAAGGTACGCAGCCAATTTATGTATGTACGTTTCGAATTTTCATCCGTTTTCTATTCTAAATTGTTTCTAAGCAACGGGGAAGATGTCTCACGGCATCTTGAGGCAGATATAAAACGAAAAAGTGCTCTTGAACATCGTAAAGCAAGCAGAGAAATGATTCAGATCGAACAATAAGAGGGCTGGAAGATGTTACGAAAGAAAAGGAGAAAGAGAAAGGAAAGGAGAAGAGGAAGAAAAACAACAAATTCGGATGCACAATTCAAACAAAATGGAGGTTGTTGCGATTCAGAGTTTGCCGTTTTCAGTTTTCAGGCCTAAAGGCGATGGCAACACCTTGATAGTATTGATATGTTTGGTTTGCCCGAGGCATACATACTCACTTCCGCTGCTGATAATGGCCGTTGTCGGAGAGGGTGTTGGCAGGTGCATGAGCAAGAGAGACAACGTTCTAGTTAGTAGCTAGGGGCAACGGGCGACACTGGGGATAACGGAACGAGCAGGCACTGAGACAGAGCTCAATAGACAAGGAAACTTGTTCCAACGCCCCCCTCCCCTCCAAACTGTGTTTCACTGACGCCGCTTGTTCACACTGCCATGATCAAGACCTTTCACTCCGCTTTCTCGCCCCCCAAGTGCTGCGGTTCTTTGCACATGCATACATATGCATGTGCTCTTCGCATGCCCCCCCGCGTCCAAATAGTTCATTAAAACAGGGCGTTATAGCCATTGCCACCCGCATCTTCAATAACGTGAAACCATAGTGATAGGAAGCCAATAGTCGAGCTATAGTGAAGCGGAGAAATGGCCGCGGCGCCCCGAAAATGTTTCATTGAATATGCGAGGGTGGAGCCGTGGGAAGTATATCTATTGTCACGATGTAAATGTATCAATGGAGGAGTTCGATGTGATTGTGAATCGCTTTTTTTTCATTTTCAACTTTTCGATTCGCTTCAATGCGATTCGACTCCCCATCTCCAGCTAGCTACACAAAATTGGGGAGATGATTTGTTGACAGCCCGGCCGGCCGGATATATGTGTCTAGCGGCATATCCAGCCCATAGAAAATAAAAATGGATCTCGAAATGGCTACCATGTGCCTGCAATATGCCTAGAACCTATGCTCGGGGTAGGGGCACATGTAGTTTGACATATATCTCCGGAACGGTAAGAGGTATCAAAAAACGGTCAATTCGGGAATTGTAGCCATTGATATGTTGCGCATTTTCACAGTTGATCATTTTTTTATATCTCTTACCGTTACTGAGCTATATGTTGAAATACATAGTACCTATAGCGTCGGTCGCAGTTTACTTGTTGAAAAGTTGAAAATTTGAAAACGCGAAATATCTTGAGACAATTTTCAGCCATATCAAAAGCATATCCTACCCATTTAGTAATTCGAATAAAATTTCTTAAAATCACTATAAAAATGTGGTCTCAATATGCCTCCTATATGCCTCCTCGCGCGTTTCACCTGTCCACCAAAATCGACACAATCAAAACTTTTCCAAATTGAAAATTCATGGAACTGGAGTGAAAGAGAGACAGAGTTTCCAATCAAATAACGTGTAGGCGAGAATCCATAAAGTCTCTCTTTCACTTGGATACGTTGTCCCCCTCCCGCCACAACAATAGACAAAGCTGCTCAAATAAGCAGGCAAATGGCAACCGAAAAGTGTTCGTTGATTGGAGAATTGGAGAATTTTGTTGAAGGATATTTGATGAAAAATGGACGTGAAAACCGAAACACTAAACTGAACAAACCGATCTCGTTTTCCCTAGGGAGGATTATGACGTTGAAACGGATCGGGGTACGGTTTGGCTGTAGGCTGTCTGACGTTGTAGGCATGGTGCATTGAGTTGATCGCCTGGGCTACAACAACCTCACAGAGACAACGAAAACGGACATGACATTACTCGACGGAAAAAGTTTTTCATTGAGCATCAAGCACCGTGTAATTTGATACTTTCACGGACATTAGAAAAAGCTAACCAATGGTCAGACAAGGATTCACCACGTCCAAAGAACGCGACTAACACAGTGAAAGATAGGATATCCAGATAGATACATATACCGTCAATTTTTGTTTCATTTTGTGTTTTGATGATGCCTGGACTGTCTTGGAATATACATCTCTTCCACCTTAAGGAAATCTTCTGGGCGTATCAAAGGCATTTTGCAACGATGGGGGGTCGATAGCCTAGTGGGTAGTGGTGGCCGTTGGCAGTCGAGAGACCGCGAGTTCGAGTCCTTGCCTCAGGTTCACAAAGCCTCGAATGAGTAGTGGATCCGTCTACAAAATGGTATCGGTCACTATCCCCAGCCCTGACTTAAATTAGGCTAAATACGGAGCAACACCAAGTGTCTTCAGAACTTGAAATCCGTGGTCAGCAAGTGTCTAACACTTGAATTACTGATCGACTTTACCCATTATCCCTTCCCCTCTTCCCACAGCAATTATACCCATCAACTCACAACTTGACATGACTATCATCGGCGTGTGAATTTGACTTGCGAGATGCACCATGTTCAGCAAGAAATATACGAACTATGAGTGCCAATTCAGATACCGCCTATTTTCGTTTTGTTTCAATGACGCTTGATTGAAACTGAAACCGAATTTGAATATTCATAACTTCTAACTTACCAGAGATCTAGAACAAAAGCAATCAAGCCCAGCGTTGTCAGAAAATTGAAACTAACACCCGCTTGAAAGGCCGTATCGTATACGTATACGGTATATGGCTGGCGATTGACTGTCCTGTTGAGGAACAATCAATGAGAATTGAATATGATAATTATCTGATATTGTTAACATTATGATAATTTTGGCTCCGTCTAGTAGCTCCAGTGTTTTGCATCAAGCCAACTGTTGTCCGGATCTTACAACTGAACGAATTGAAACCAAGGCATATATGTCTGTTCCTGCCCACTAGAACTCAAATCCTGGACTTTCGAAAAGCATTTTGGACCCATATCTAAACTATATTTCTCGTTAGACATGAAAATTCTTCTTTGACCCTTTGATCTCTCGAGAACAAGCTACGATCATGAAGGAATGCTCTAGGTAATTGCTGTTTGTCACATATCTCAGTAACAGTAAGAGATATCAAAAAACGGTCAACTGCAACAATACGAAAAATGTTAAGAGCTACAACTTCTCAGTTAACCGTATTTTGATACCTCTTACCGTTACTGAGATAAATGTCAAAATACGTAAGCCCTAGCTCCCCTGTTGACTCGAAACAAAAAGGAAAATTACTATTTGTATGCTGCTTTTATTCAAATAAGTGAAATATGTCTTTGAAATGTGAATGAACTAAAAATGATACAAATTGCAGATAAATCCGTATATTTGAATTAAAATAAATTAAAACCCGATGAAGTGAATTTCTCTTAAACATCACATCGCCCTCTTCCTCCTAATCCTTGCTGTTCCCGACCGTTTTGATAAAAGAGTTTTCCTGAAAAACCTCTTCCTTCAATTTTCCACTCAAGACCCTCAACTACCTTATCCAGCTCATAAATATGCAGTGACGTGTCTCCCAACTCTGCCTTCTTCGTCTTCTCTCCCACCGGTTCAAACAGATTCTGCCAGTAGTGTTTAGCGAGAATCGCGTGTCCCAACTTGCTCAAATGGAATAGATCGACGGCGTAGAACGAGGAATTGTAGTTGCCGATTCTCTGAAAATTCCAGATTCTTTTCGTCTTCAGAAGTCAACCCTACGTCTACATAAACACTATCGTACTCCGTGGCAAATGGCTGTACCACTACTGTAAACTCTTTCGAATTGTACTTCCCCTCATTCTGAATCTCATAAGATGCTTGGCGATAGGAATTTGACAGCGCGTCGAGCTTCTGTTGATTCTCCACGTCTCTGGCCCGCTTTCCAGTCTTCAGAATCGACTGAGCCTCCTGGAGAAGTTGTGCGGGGAACATTCCAATGATAGAGACAATGGTTCGTGGAAGATGCTTCTTCAAGTAGGCGATCCCCTCTTCAATCTTCGCCTTATACGCCTCCACAGGGATGGGTGGCTCGGATCCATAGCCCAAGTTGCCGACGTCATTGGTTCCGATCCAAAGGGACACTAGTTTCCAGTCTTTTTGGATGTCGATTTCCGAGTTATTCTTGATCCTCTCCACCAGATCCTGAGCTTGTCTGGGGATATCATCGCTTTTCCTGCCTCCTACAGCGACATCGAACCCGGTGTTATCACCGTAATCAATGCCAGTGCTACCACCGAAGAGTTTTGAGCCGGTTTCCTCGGCGATCACGCGGAAGATATCTGGAATTTGGATACTACGACACCAGAAAATGCAGGTACGCAGCCAAATCATCAGAAAAGTGACACTTACTATAGACTGTCAAATGCCCATCGATCTCCGTATCCATTCCCGTAAAATACGCGTTTCCCGGGTATCTTTGAGTGTAATCCTCGAAAAAGTTCTGAGCTCGAGACCCGATTGTCAATGAGTCTCCCATAGCTCCAATGACTCGGATATGGTGCGGCTTCACAGAATTTACATCATCTGGATATGGCTCTTTGGGATCGATGGATTCGAGGTACTTGGCAAGGAACTTTTTGACGTCGGGCTTAGGGATGGCAAGGGTTTGGGCTTCTGAATTGTAAAGGAAATTTGAAAAACAAAAATTGAGAAAAATTCAATCTGAAACTCACGAAGTTTAATTCCAGGTATGGTTGACGACGTTATCTCGTCCATTTTTGTGTAGATTTTGGATTCTAAAAATGCTAATTTATTATCAGAAAACTGCTGAATTCGTCGAATTAATGGCTCATGAAAGAGAGAAAAAAGAGTATTATGGCCACCGTTGACAACACGACTCGTCGTCGTGTCTGCGTCTCTCCTTTCTCTACCTGCGTCTCTCTCACCCTCATTGCCACGAAACAGTAACAGAAGGAGGAGAAACAGGAAGAAAACGGTGGAGATCAAGAGAAGAAACGAGCGATTCCGAGGACGGCACAGATCGGAAACCGATGGGAATTCTGACGGCGAATAGTACTCTTTGGTGAGGTCGTAGTCCTGGAAACGTATCTTGGTATCACTGACAGAATACAATCCCAGTTACCTCTTCATACATCCTGTCCATATTCGACGGCACTCGATGATACGGATTCTTTTTGTTGAGCTGAAGCATTTCGAAATGGGGTCTCTGATGGTTTTCTCAATCTGCAACTCACAAAAATTTGCAAATTCGGGTTCATTGCGTATCGGGGGAACAGCGGCGATTGCTCGGTGTGCCGCATTGCAAATAAACAGTGGAATTTTGAATGGAAAGAGGTAGGGGAAAGAAGCGTGTGGAAGGAAGGATAGGGTGGCTAGGGGGGGAGGGGGAGATTTGCATCTGCGATGCATTCGAAGCCGAATTCTGGAATCAAGGGAGATGCTATCGGGGGAAGGGGAGAGAGGAGAAGCATGACTGTTTATGTTTTGAACTGTTTTGTGAGCAGGTAAGTATCAGTTGACAAAAAATAGTGGGTCACGTGGAAAAATTGATATTGACGTGCATGACGACACAAAATTTGCATGAGGAACGCGAACGGGAACGGGTTGCCATGTAATCCAAAAGATGACAAGTGCACTCACAGATGAGAACTTGTAGTTTGTAGTGTCGTAGAAAAGTGGAAATGCGCTCTATTGCCAATTGCTGCTAGATGTCGAGTTTCTGTTTCGATCCATCCGCGCTCTAATGCAAATTTTATGTTTGCGGGATTCCTGTATCACTGTGCAATTGCTACTTTCAAACTCTCACCTTTCTTTCTAAAATACAATTAAATTGCGCTCCATTGCACCACTCGATTAGAGCGTACTTTCCGTCCCCTGCACTTTCTTCTGCACTTCCAAACCATCTCCCCTTCCCTCCCCACCTGCGTCTCTCTATCCCTCCATCCATCGTCCACTCTTAAAGACGACAGACATTCATAGATATGCCAGTGACCACTATCGATTCTTCGTGTATTTAATTGTCTTGTGCAATCACTACTCTTATCACCTCATTCATATACTTATGCACTTCTAACTGTGTCATTTTTTGTTCTAAATTGTAACTATGTATGCTGACTTTATTGCTGGATGGGCTGCTGGTAAGTCGATTTTCAATAGAGCATTAGGTTGAATGTTGTATGCAGGCGGAGCAGGTCTCCTCGTCGGACACCCATTGGACACTGTCAAAGCACGACTTCAAACTATGAATGTGTACAAAGGAATCGTGGATTGCATGGTGAAGACTATGAAGCAAGAATCGGTATGCTATTAGTCCTTATCACTGTTATCAATCAACCAAATCCTTAAGATCTACGGTTTGTACAAAGGAATGTTCGTTCCGTTCATCTCGACGGGCGCTCTTCACTCTTTGCTATTCGCGGGTTATGGAGCTGGTCTCCGATTCCTTCATCCGGGTGATTCCAATGTTCTGGCCAGGAAGGATCTTCCGATGACTGATGTAAGTGAGACGTTTTCCGGGTTGGAGGATCCCACTTCATTTCAGATTCTCATAGCGTCAATTTGCGGAACACTGGTGCAAGTGGGACCAGTAATTCCAGTGGAGCTATTGAAAACTAAACTGCAGGTGAGTTCTGCTTTCTCTTTCTTATCACTATCATCTTTATCTTATATCTAGGTCCAACGAGAAACCGTCGGTTATTTCTCCAAACACTCCTCGAATCTCTACGCGGGGCCAATGGAATGTGCTCGCGAGACCATCAAAACCGAGGGATTCCGAGGGCTTTTCAAGGGAGGAAGTGTCATTTTCTTCCGGGACAACATTGGATATCTTTTCTACATTCCCGTGTACGAAGGGCTCAGCAGATACTTCCGAAGTCACAATTTGGAGAACACATGGACTCAGTTATTCGCGGGTGGATGTGCAGGGGTTAGCGGCTGGATATCTGTGTGTCCGTTGGAAGTGGTGAAGAATCGGATACAGGCGGATAAGAGTCATGAGAAGATGTGAGTTGATGGGTAGAGTATGGGTGTGAAATGGGTTATTTTTCCAGCTCCCCGAAACAAATGACCCTGAAGATCTACCGAGAAGACGGTCTGCGGGCCTTCTACCGCGGCGGCTGGGCCATCTCGCTCCGCGGATTCGTCGTCAATGCCGTCATTTTTGTCGTCTACGAGAATACATTTGCACTGTTTGATTGATGATGAATTCTGTGTGATAAAGCCTGTTTTTTAATATTCCCACGCTCACTGAAAAGTTCTTATTTGCACTCGCTGGGAGGTTCGGTGGTTACGCAACCTACACACACAATCAAAGTTAGGGTGATAACCTATCTTATCAGCTAGCTGCCATTGACCTAGAAAACATGTCTCCGTTGCCTTCTCTTATCCATCCGTTTTTCAATGCCGTTCAAACAACCAAGATTCCTTTACACTTGCCACTTCTCACGGGTCAGTTGATGACCGCCAACTGACGCTGCAAGACATATGTTTTTGGCTCAACCTTTTCTTCCCCAAAACATTCTTGCTCATTTCGCTACAAACCTTTGCCCCTGACCCGAGTTTGATCGATTCGTTTCATTCCGTTTCCCAAAACTAAACACCACGTGAATCTACCATCAGAAGCGTGCCCCCCGGTCCAACTACACTGTTAGCTGCCAACTGTTTACCAATTGTTTGTCCCCCAGCTTTATGCTCTCCTATCAATAGCGACACCATGTTAAAATACACCCAAACACTCGTTTTTTGTCTGTTGATATCAAGTTTTAGATATGCGATTGTGCAATCTTCTCCTGCTACTCCTCCTGGTAGCCACGTGTTCCTGTCTTGACAATGGTCTCGCCAGGACGCCGCCGATGGGTTGGATGTCATGGACGGCGTTCTATTGTGAGGTGGATTGTGCCAAGCATCCGGACGGGTGTATCAATGAGCAGTTGTACATGCAGATGGCTGATCATTTAGGTGAGTGGGAACAGAAATATGCCTCTTTCAAATTGGTTCGTTTCAGTAAGCGATGGGTATGCTCTCGCTGGCTACAGGTCTGTTCACATTGACGATTGCTGGTCCGAGATGGAGCGGGATTCCAATGGAAACCTGGTCGCCAACAAGACCCGCTTCCCAAGTGGAATGAAGAACTTGGCAAAGTACATGCACGACCGTAACCTTCACTTCGGAATCTATGAGGATTACGGCACCAAGACCTGCGCAGGATACCCGGGAACCTATCAGCACGAGAGAGCCGATGCGCAGATCTTTGCTCAGTGGGATGTCGATTACTTGAAACTGGACGGATGCAACATTGAGGAGTCCCTGATGCCGGTGGGGTATCCTCTGGTGGAACGCGAACTGAATGCCACGGGCCGCCCGATTATTTATTCGTGCAGCTGGCCAGCTTACCTTATCAACCGTCCGGATCTTGTCGACTATAATGTGATCGGCAAGTCTTGCAACACTTGGCGAAACTTTGATGATATCAACTCATCTTGGAAGTCTATCATTTCAATTATTTCCTATTATGATAAGAACCAAGACAAGCACATTCCGACTCATGGACCAGGCAAGTGGCATGACCCGGATATGTTGGTCATTGGAAATAAGGGAATCACTTTGGACATGGCCATCTCGCAAATGACCATTTGGTGCATCTGGTCAGCGCCGTTGATCATGTCCAATGACTTGCGGACCATTCAGCCGCAATTCAAAGCGGTTCTTCAGAATTATCAAGCGATCAAGGTTAATCAGGATCCATTTGGAATCATGGGAAGGTTGATTAAGAATGTGAGTGAATAATGATAAGCAAGATGAGGAAAATTAGAGTTTCAGACCACTGACATTGCCACGTATGTTAAGCAGATCAGTCCTTCCAATGGGGATAAGAAGTCGTTCGCGTTCGCTTTGCTAAATAGAAATGAGACGAAGGCCTATGTAAGTAACATCATCTGATTCTGCAGAACATTTATCTATTCAGAAGCACGTGGAAATCCGTCTCGACTCCATCGGCCTTCAGGACCCCGCCGGCTACTTCATCCACGACGTCTGGTCCGGAGAAGACCTCGGAATCCTTCGTCCAGCCGACTCCATTCTCGCCAGTTTGAATCCAGCTGGAAGTGTCTTTTATACGGCCCATGTGGCATCTTTGAGACGCCCGTTCCCCAAAATCAAGTATCCGTTCAGCAATCGAAACGTGCTGTATGACTTTGAACGGTCCATCATTGCCAATGACATTGGTCTCTACGACTACCTCAAGAAGAATCGTGTTCAGTCGAATCAGTTCTAATTTCCCCCTTGTTTTCGTGTATAATTTGAACATATTTCCATGTCTTTCTCTTCTATTTTTCTCGCTCACCTAGCTTAGATCCACTATGAAATCTTCTGCGTATCTTGATCGACAATCTCCGCCTGCTTGCCAATGTTCAGATACACCTTTTCATCCGAGTAACAGCCGTCCAAAATGTGGATCTTATTGGGGAAAGGAAAGGTGTGTGGAGAAACGAGACTTTCGAATCAAACAGTTGCATCTCCGTCGCTAGCCGCGTCTTTTCTTCGAAGATTTGAGATGCCAACGGTGAGATTCGGGCGGTTCGTTGGCTTGCAGAGGGTGTCTTTTTTGGACCGAATACACTTCCCCCACGGGGAGAATTGGTTGGTCGAGAAGACTGGCTGGGCGGGGACGGGTGACGATGGGAAGGGGGGGGGGAATAGGAACATTGCCAATGCGACTCTTTCTTGCTGAATCTGAATGTCTTCCGGATTGCCAGTGTACCATGAGCGACTGAAGAATGCCTACAGTTTCTACTTCTGGGTAGGGAATGCTCCCATTGTTGCCTGAGTATTCAAACTTAATCTTGCAGCCCTGCCGTCATCGAACTCCCCTCATTGTCCTTGCCGTTTTTGCCTTCTCCATCTTGCTCTGCACAGTATACCTGAATTCCAAGATCTCTGGAATTCACAGACTCCGTCGTCCTTCTGAATTCTTCTCCACGTCTTCTGAAGAGCACAATCCCTTCAATCACACCCATGCGTTTATCACCTCTGCGTATTACTATGAAAACTCCAAGTCGTAAGTTTACCAACACTAACCAAAAATCCTGAAATTTCTACTGTAGACTTGGAGAGAACGCCCTGGCAATTGTTATGGTAATGAGTCAACGAACCCTTGCGGATCTGGAGAGCTATCAGTTGAATATAGTTGGATCCAGATGGAATCGAAGTCAGCGATCGTTAGCGACTATTAAAAAGTTTAACAGTTCCCAGGATCCACTGATAATATTAGGTATTTTCAGAGAGACTCCCGAGGAAATGTCTTGTGAGTATGTCATGGTGCTGGTGCAAGCCACAACTCTATCTAACCCCAGTAAACTAGAAATTGAATCTCGTGGTCGATCAGTGGAAATTCCGTTCCGAACACCTCGAACATGGTCGCGTTCCCCTGTCATTATGTGCATCTCTCCTCAATTCGCCGCAGAGAAATGGCAAGTGTTCCTGATGAACATCCACGTCATCAGAAGATACGGAGGACACATGCATCTGTATATCACCAGTATGGTTGAGGAGCTCTTCAAAACTTTGAAGGTCTATGAAAGTTGGGGCAGTTTGACACTGGATTATTGGGTTCGGATGAAGTTCCAAGAGACCATGACACCATATGCGGATCCGATGCGGAATGTGGAGTGGAGGAATCAGGCGGGAGCGCAGACGGACTGTCTTCTGCAGTACAAGGAAGTGGCGGACTTTGTGGCCTTCTTCGACATCGACGACATTCTGATTCCGAGACTTTCGCATAACTACCATCAAGAGTTCTCCAGCCATTTCTCCGCCTTCCCCCATCATCATTCCATCTTCTACACCAAACGCGACGTCGCCGTGCCGACCGTTCAAAATGTTGCGGATCTGTCATTCCGCCACTTGTTCTCTTCAATGCAGATACGCAACGAAACCGGCTACGGAAAGTCGATTGTGAACCCGCGGATGTACAACTCCACGTGGATCCACCACTCGTTTCAGTTGCCCAGGAATCGAATGTATAAGGTGCCGAACACGGAAATTGTTCATGTGAAGGATGTGTTGGAAGAGGTTTTGGATAAGGAGAAGAGGTTTAAGGCTCCCATGATGTTCGGGACGGAGACGGATCCGTTGATTAGGGAGGCTGATTTGATTTCGCTGGATAGAGATTTTCAAGAGTAAGTTAGTTTTGATGGGCAATTTCTTCTGAATCTGTGCTAGTAAACTTCAAATTTCAGCGCATTTGGAGACTCTCACTACAAGAACACCGCGATGAGAATGATAGATCACAATTACTTCACTCCAATTGTATTCCAGTGTTACAATGAATCCTTCTATCATCCATACTTCAATGAGAACAAAAGTTTCGATGTGTTGTGCCCTAATGCCGATTCTTGCGTTGTAAGTTTATAGGGGAGCACCTAATTTCGCTGCGTACCTTCATGGCGGGAGGCAGTGTAGATCTTGAGACGAAGACCGAGTTGAGCAATTAAGCGCAGTTGCATTTTCTAGTTGTCTGCATCCTTATCAATTATATTTTCCAGCTCCCCCAACGCGAAGACATCAAATGCGTCCATTCCGATGCCGAGTACATATCCGGTCCGGAGATGTTCCCTATCACCTTCCACTATGCAGTCAAACCGACTTGGTCCCGAGAAATTGGATGTTTCCAATAGAAACTAACAAATCAGTAGAGATAGTAGTGTGTGTACATTTGATTCCTTATCGAAAACTGGCTTTAAAATAAACGGTTAACTATCTGTTCTTCTAGTCACAAAATTTCGTGTCCATGAGTCAATAGATACACTTTGCCAGTCGCGCCCTTCCACATTTGTCAGCGTTTCTCTATCTCTCGCTCTCTCTAAATAATACCACAGCGGAAAATTTTGATCGAAGTGAACTGCATATGGGGAGAGACGCAGACAGCCAAAGGAAAGGTATCTCGGCTGCTGCCGTATGTTCTGTTTTCCTCCGTCGCTCTCCGACCAACAAACCATTGAACGAAATGACCGATATTCCTTCTACTAATGGCTCGAGCGACTGTCTTCCGGATATTATAGTGAGTTCATTTTCAGATAATTCGTTTTTTGAACTTTTTGACTTATTTATGATTCAGATTCAGGTCCCCAAGAAGTCCAGAAATCCACGCTCCAGGGCGAGAATAACAGTGGCAACTAATGTTCTGCCAGAGAAATGCAGCATTTGTACCAATGCGGCAGTGGGATTCCATTATGATGTGAGTTCTAGAAACTTCCCGAAAAATGGCATCTATCGATACATCTTTGTTTGTTCAGGTGGCTTCATGTAACGGGTGCAAGGCATTCTTCCGACGGACTGTCATCACGGGACGACGGTATACATGCAGTTATAACAACCAATGTATGGATGAAATTCAATTGGTGGATGAGGCATCGACGAGCAATAAGAGGACTTGTGGAGCATGTCGACTCGCGAAATGTGAGAGGATGGGGATGAATCCGATGTCGATTCAAGCTGACCTACTTTCCAATGAAGGGAAGTTCATGAAAGAGGAGATTCTGAGAAGGCGGACATGTAGAAGTGAAGCACTACAAAGGCATGGACCAACAATTGAGGATGAGTTAAGTCAAGCTGTACGAAAGCTGAAGTTGGCTGAGGATCAAATGAATATGTTGCACAACGAGAACTTGCCAGACGACTATAACGACTTCCGACCGCTGCTGGACATCTTGAACTCAACCCCGCTGTTCCAGCCAATAAAGCAAGAAAATTTGAAGTATGATCCAGACAAACTGTACGGCCCTCATTGCGGATTTGCTCATTACAGTCTACTTTCCATTGTGGAACACGCAAAGTTGCTTGACTTCTTCAGTCTTCTGAGCATTGAATCAGTACGGAAAGTCATGTCTCAAGGAGCCCTCATCTGTAGAAACATGATAATGTGTTATCAGTCGATTCAAAACTTCAATGCGGATAATGTTCGAAGGCCTGATGGAACAGCTTGTGGCAAGCCGCTGAGGAACTATAATGGAATGTGGGTGGACCATCGGAAGATACTTCAGAAGACGTTGCACGCATTCTTAAGAAACAAATTGGACTATGTCGAGTACTTGTTACTCAAAGTTATCGTTCTGTGCAATCCGGCAATACCTGGACTGCCCGCCGCAGATCAGAAGGTCCTTGAAACAGAAAGGATCCGCCATGCCCGATGTCTGTTTGCATACTGTCTCCAGCAACACGGAAAGTTGCACGGCCCCAATAGATACGTATCTATCCTCTCAATAGTCACCATAATGGAAATGCAGCAACAAGAAGAGAAGAGTTTCTTTGTCGTGTTAAGAGCCTTTCATAAGGTCTCACATATCTTGAATAGTCCGCTTTACGATGAGATTATGGAGTTTTCGGGTTGATTCATTATGATATTTTGTATGTGTGCATAAACGTTATCATTATCAACTCTTTTGAAAACAAGACAAACAGAACAGTGATTTCTCCCGTAAATAACGGGCAAAACAAATGTGTATAACCGTTGGACAAGTTCAACGGAACAACTTGGCAGAGCGCGGGCATAATCTATTTGCGGAATTTACGAGATATCCATTAGTCTTGAGATTTGGTCGGACCAACGAACATTTAGGGGTGGAAGGAGAAGTTCAAATGGCAAAAGGCAAGGGAACCTTTATTGTTGATCTTCGAATTATCGGATAGAGCGAACTGATTTCTGCGTTTAATCTCTGTAGATCGAACGTCCTAAAGTGCCACAAAGACAAGAAAGTTCAGTCTGGCAGACACGTGAGTACTTTTCTTGTCCTGTCGTCTGGTCTTTGACAAACGACAAAGAACAGAAAGTATAACTGCTGTCCTACGACAACATTCACGGTGCTTTCTTTTTTCGCTCGACTGCGTCAATTTCTTCGCATCACCTTGCTGCCTCGGTTTATCTCCGTAAATGAGTCAATGCATTCACGTTGTCAGTCCCGCCCTTCCACGTTTGTCCGAGTGTCTCTACTTCTCTTTCTCTACCGCCGCGAACATGGTGGTTTTGGTGGTTTGATGAGAGATGCAGGTAGAAAAAGGAAGAACCCGCTAGCGTCTGCCGTTGGTTCTGTTCTTCGCACCACACTCCGAATAACAATCTCGAATAACAAGGATCGTCTGAATAATATTTCTCTTCTAACCAAAAATGAGTGATGCTCATAGTTCCAACGAGTTTCTTCCTGATATTATCGTACGTAACTTTTAGATTCTCTTCTGTAACTTGTATCTTAATGCTTTAGGTTCCCAAGAAGTCCAGAACACCACGTTTTCGACCGAAAATCACATTGGCACTCAATGTCCTCCCAGAGAAATGCAGCATCTGTAGCAATGCGGCAGTGGGATTCCATTATGATGTGAGTTCTTGAAACTGACGAGTAGGATATAGAAAAA